>WURV02015136.1:0-23484 GCA_011762755.2 Epimenia babai
GAGACACGTCAATGAGTCATGACACGTTGTGAATCTATGATTTGATCACAGTACCATGTAGTCATAAACCATCAGTCATATGTTGATTGTTTAGTATTCACCAAATTAGCTATTTCGGTTATATTTGCAAAATTAATAACTACTGTAGTGTAATTGCTCAATGAATTGCAATATTTCAAGCCCAGATTCCTCATTCCATTAATGTAATTTCATTACTTTGGAATATAGAAGTCGCAAATCTCAATAATATACATAATTATGTCGTCTGCATCGAAATGTTATAACCGACTTTTTGGTTGTGACTCCGAAATAAAATACCTAAGTAAATGACCATTTGGGCTTTATGTTATTTCGTTGGCAAATGGTAACTTGACACAGGTAACAATGCCAATTTAGACCATTAACGCTGTCAAAAAAGCATGGAACTATCGTTTGTATTAGGAAAAACCCCAATAAAGACTAAACTCCAACAATAAAACAGCGATGTATATTAAGATCTCGCGATATCTCATATCGTCAAAGCTTGAACTTGAAATGTTGAGATTGAAAAAATGGCAAAATTATAATACCTCCATGCTTTACTTATAAAACAGAATAAGTGTATTTTTTATTTGTTTCATTGCCTACATTTCAGGTCATGTCACTTCTTCACTTTTCAGATGAAAGATAAGAATACAATAATTCAGGATATCTTTGACTGTTGGAGATAAATTTTCGACCAAGATGAAGTACTGAAGACAGATGCTGAATAAGGAAAACTGTGAAATTTTAACGGCATTATTCACGTTCCAAAGCTGCCGCCAGTGTAAGGATCTTCCAGTATACGATGACCTGACATACACTACGTAAAAACTTTAGTAATACTGTTTGTATACTAATATTAAATAGTGAAATAAGTTCAAATCAAGTCCCATACTGATTACTTCAAATTAAAATTCATAGAATTTCCACCATCATCGCACAGAGCTCATTGCTCATAAAAACATCAGCGTGTAATAATGCCTTAAAGAGGTTTGTGTTGTAAAGAGGTCATTGTGTGTGGTGTATGTCACTACTAATGTACTAAAGATAATACAAATGTAGCAGGCATCTAATCTTTTGTTGGAAGGAAGGTATCAGGTCAGTGAATGCTTTTTTGTCAGAGTTAACATAGTTGAACGTGAATACTTAACAGGACACATCTAACTTTAGCCTCTATAATTTCAAATTCCTGTACATACTAGAGGGTAAAAAATATTTGACTACAAACTATGCCAAGAGTTTCTACAAGTATAGCCTTATGTATAATTCTCTAATGCACATATTTTGGTACGTAGACAATAAGTTTACTGTACAATGAGTTCTGAAGAATGTCGCACAGAGCAAGTTGTGTAAGTTATATACATTTCCAGCATATTGTGTATCTTACGTGTATATTGTATTGGATACTCAATTGTTATCCCCTTTCATACATTTCAATGAATTTTGATCGGGAATTACGCTATTTTAGGTAAGCCTGTTCCAGTATTTAAAATAGTGAAAATATGAATAAATATATTTCAAGATTTAAAAGTTTAACCTTTAGTTTTAATAATGCCCGCTCTTACTGTAACTCTCACCATACCAAAGTGCACCAATGCAACACAACATTTTCACTAAAGCAATAATGAAATGAATTTATTTGATTAAAGTGTACTTATTAGCTTGGCTATCAAACACATTTTACATGAAACAATAGCCTAATGATCTAATACTGTAATGTAATTATTCAAATTATCTGAAATTAACACCTAACAATATACGGGTAATATAGAGCAATTATAGATATAACCCTAATGTACATTCACAGTGAGCACGAAATATATAACAATGTTGAATAATACAGTGGGAAGGAGAAAAATACCAAAAAAGAGAATATGCCATATGTAGGCAAAGTAGCCATATATATGAAAAATTAGCAAAAACAGAAACAGGTCTTGAAAGTGTTGATTCTCACCTAATTAATGGAGTACTTTTGACCTATTTAGTGAAAGCAATGCTTAATTATAAATATAAGTGTGTTTTGAGATTGCTTTAAAATTGGCTTTCAGTGACAGTTGTAGATTGTCGAATGTCGGCTGAAAGTGCATTGAAGAGGCGGAGTGCAGCAGCTTAGAAAGCATGATTTGCGAAATTAATAGGTTTTGCACCAGGGACCGCAAGCATCAGGGAGGAAGATGAGCTGGTTGAACGCACAAACCTGTTAAGATTGTCTAGGGTAGATAAGGAGCCATGCCGTGGATACATAAGTAAGGGACAGTGATAAGGATTAAAATTACGTTAGCAAAGGTGCACTTACCTTTCCGGCAGTATCGGACATTTTTTCTCAAGAGCTAGGGATTGAGAAATGCTTAAGTAACTAGAACTAAATGCAGAGTAGCCGGCAGATCGACAATGACAACCGAGGTCTCTAACGTTTGATGGTCCTCAGTCGTCACACGTGACTAGTTAAGGTAGGCGCGCACTATGTCAGCAGCGCGGCTGTTCCCAGGTTGCATTATATTGGCCGATCACCTAGCGTGCCATCTGAGCCATTGGTCGTTGGTACCATCGGAGGTTTTTTCTGTGTACGTGTAGTTCTCTCCAGTTATTGGTGACAACAGTATTTGATTCATCCATGCTCTTGTGCGATGTGCTATTGCGTAAAACAGCATGTAACATTTATGTTATCTTAGAATTCATAGAAAATCAATTGAAAAGAGTTGCTGGTGAAAATCTGTTGCATTATAAGGCGTTGCCTGATCACCCAGTAGAAATATAGATTTCTCGTCCCCAATCCCTCCACGCGACTATAGATGTTTTAGGACTTCTACGACAAATACAAAGGTAACAGCTTTTTGACTAATATAGATTAACACAAGTATGGGTATATCAAGTGTGCTTCGTCCGGTGCAATGAGCGGGTAGGGGTGAGACACAGATTAAATACTCGTCCATAATCATACAGTAACCACTAAAAAATGCGGAGAGACAACACAGAGCAAACACATAGTGAAAGGTGTGATGACACAGGGCAAGATAGGGGGAGGAGTGGGAAGAAAACAAAGTTTTGCGAACAAAGAACAGGCAGAGGCTATACAACACTCGTGAAAGTGATAAAGCGGCAATAGAATAACAACAGGTAGTCACGGAAATATATAGAAGCGGAAAAGTCTAGAAAACACGGTGAGGAAATGGTAATGAATAGAGCTGAGTAAAAGGGGTAGAAAGTGAATGTATGTAGCTTTGAATGGCATGCCAGTGGAAGGGAGATTGGACGCGGTAGTGTCCGTGAAATCCTTCACATTTGAGTTTGGTGATCATCTTTAATTTCTGGATCTCCTGGTTGATACGTCTCTCTGGGTAGACTCGCGTGAGGATAAGGACACATTAGTCTTCTTCTGAGTTGTTGGGAGGTTGAACATTTTGGCACACTGTTGTTTTTTTAATTCAAAGAGCGGATATAAGATCTGGTCATTCATGCGCTGTCGTAGAGTCAGTCGTATTTCTCCAATGTAGATAGCCTCAGGACATTTCCTGCAGGTGATGGCATAGATAACATTCAGGGTGCAGCAGGAGTAGGAGCCAACAACAGTTTGGATGGTGTTATTAGGTCATAAGATGGAGTCCCTGGTGTAGATATGTTTACAAAGTTCGCAGCGGGGTCGAGTACGATTGAGTCGGCAATCGGATGTATTCTAAGTTTGCTGGTGTCGAGTCCGCTTCTTGAGTTTGGAGGTTGTCGATAATCGATGATGGGTTTGACTGGAATGATCTCATTTAGAGTAGGATCATTGCTGAGAATTTGCTGGAGTTCATGGATGACGCGCGAGTTGAACTGTATATGTGGGTTGTACATGATAACTAAAGGTGTGCGATTGTTGGTTGATTTCTTAGGCATGTAGGTAATCATCATTATCATCGCCATCGTCGTCGTCGTCGTCATCGTCGTCGTCATCGTCGTCGTCATCGTCGTCATCATCATCACCGTCAGCATCGTCGTCGTCGTCGTCAACATCATCGTTGATGACGGCAAGTCGTCGAAAAGAAAGTCGGAGCTGTGTAACTTATACACTTATAAGTTAATGTTAAGACCTTAAAAATTATGCGGAAGCGAACCGGAGTGTAGTCAATGAAGAGATTTGAGTGCCGGGGTAATGCGTTAATATTTTTCATGTTTTAATGTGCGAGTGAATAAGCATTCCACATTAATCTGGAGTTTCTGGAATTTATTAAACAAACTCTGTGGACTGTTAATTAACAAAGAGTTAAAATTATCTAATAGGTTTGTCACAACCCTTAAACGAGTGTTTCGCAATGATGACGGTTATGTAGCCTACTTTGACATAGGTCTTACGTTCCTCGGGTGGTACTAGCTTAATTGAAGGATATGCGCAACATGGTAGCCTCCTTTACTGTAAAGTTACTATTAATGAAGCAGCCTAGATTGTGAACAGATATAGTTGGAGTAATTACAATATCATTGAAATTAAAGATTGCCAATTTCATTGGTTTTGTTCGTTAAGGAGGGGTAATAAGGACTAGTTCGGTTTTTTTTGAGTGTTGAACCTGAGTTTAAGTCTATTAAGTGTATTTATATGGAAATGTCACGTAGCCATTTCGTCACTACCATTACAGCTACAATAACGAATACATTACAATTTTAATTACAGTTGCCATTACCATGATGGTGGTGGCGGTGTCCATGGTGGTGGTCAATCTTAGAGAAAATGCCAACGGATCAATTTTGGCTAAGCGAATATGTTCATAAGAAAACGGACATATTATGGCCACTACAGATTCATATATTAATGATGTGCATTAAAAGTGTAAACATTACCGTACTTTTATAGATATATACTTGTATAAATGTAACATGTTCATGTTCATAGATTTGGTTGATTTTTGAACATGTTATTAATAGAGATCGGGAAAATATTCAGTAAGTATTATACTTCGTATATTTGTTTCAAATTGTGTATTATATGTAAATAAGTGGAGCTGCAATGAAACAATATAGAACAAAGACAATTTGAAGCTATATCCATATTATTATCACCGCACAATTATTGTTTTGAATAAATCATTTTCACTTTGAGTCAAGTTGAAACATTACGAGAACTTCTGGATGCTTAGGGATTTTAGCAGTAACACCTAACTTGAAGTTGAAATGGCTGCCAATCAAGAAATTTGCGAGACCCCCGGCTGTAACTCTAATGCAAAGTTGCAATGTCCAACATGCTTGAAGCTTGGTATCCAAGGATCATATTTTTGTTCTCAGGCTAGTAATAACAGTAATAAAGGTAAATTTTTACTATAACGCCTACATCAATTTTTGTAACAAATTTGTGTTTTTTTGCAGTTTTTTAATTTTGTATTGTAATTTTGCCTTGGTGTGTTTTGAAAGAATAAGACGTAGTTAAACACTCGAAATCGTCGGCAATTATCCAGTTAAATCACGTAAGTATTACTTTTGGCCAAATTACGTGGGAGATTGAGTGTAAAGTTCGCACTATCCCGTATCCGGCTGTATATCCGGGTGGTGTATAATATAATTGAGTTTATGCTTTCAGGATTGTTTCAAAGGTAGCTGGTCAGAACATAAGAAGTTGCATAAAACATCAAGTTAGTTACTGTGATAAAATTTTACTAATATTGATTCTATATTTTTAACTGTCACATTTTTATACTTTTAGCATTTTATTCTACTAATATATTAAAAGTAAATTATTCTGTCCTGTGAACATGTGTGAGAACAAGGCATGTATGTAGTCATGGACTCATGATAGAGTGATGATTTTACTGACTGAAAGTATTTAGTCTTAACATCATATTTTGGTTAAAAATCACGTACAGTTAAAAGTGTTTTTCAAATGATTCTAGATGTCACAATAGCTGTTTCCTAATTGGTGCTTGAATCACTAAGGAATATTTTGGTTATTCACAAGCTTATATTGAACGTAAATTTAGGAATCATCCAATGGTGATACTCTCAATGCATGTAAGAGTGCACTCAACCACATGACACATTTCATAAAGAATTCTAAGCCAGACTACTACAATAAAAATTCTGTAAGGAAGTCAACTTCACCTCTAAAACAGCTCCTTAAGATGTTTGGTGAAAAAGTAAAAAAGATAAGTGTGATTTTTATATACTGCATATTGCGCAGCTTGCCAAATGATGATTAACAACATGCTTTTGGGGTAAGGCCAATCTCTACCAGGTGACAGCAAACCACTCACAAATTTACTTTCCCAGTGCATATTAATATGCGTTGCCACAATAAAGAAATTATACGGGGACTTATTTATTCTTATTTAATTTTAGTCCACTAGAGAAAACGAGATAAAGTAGCTTGCCCAAGGATACAACGGGAAGCACAATTGGTATTGCCCTGGGATTCGAACCCTCCACCTTCTGGTGTGTAGGCCGATGCTTTACCAACTGTTGATGGCTCAACTATACTGACCTAAGTTGACGCTACACTGGTGTAAACTGATAGACAATTTCCTTATATGGATTCCTTTACAAAAGTGTTCTGTCCATAAAACCCGCTACAATTGCACCTTAGTGTATAATAATTCTGCCTTGTTAATTTATAAGCTCAACTGTTAATTCTTTACAATCATTAGTAAAGGTAGAATTTCTTATACTAACTATTCAAATTCTTCAGCGTATTTTCATGTTAGAGTACATAGATACATATTATATTTTTATATATAAAGATATTTAAAGAATATCTTTTATAATTTAATTGGCATGAGACCTTTTCATTTTTATATTTTACAGAAGAGTATTATTCATGGCATTACCATTGACCACACAATTATTTAATTTTATCATTGATACACTGCACAGATTATAAAATTTTATATCTGTCCATTTTATGGTCAAGAAGGTACACACTGGCTAAAAATAGGCCTTACAGTAGGCTGACCAATGAGGTGTCCCTACATTGATGACAAGTCTACCGTATCCCCTGAGGCTCTTTAGAAATGTACAGCTAAGCAGTTTACTCATGCCTGTATAGTTGACAGGTCATGTGTGTCCGCCATCGTAGCTATCTAATCACGATATATATTATATTAATTTTTTGTATACCATGTATAACCATTGTAAAGTGTCGCTGATAACTAATTGGTTGAAGAGGCACTATAAATACAATAATAATAATAATTATAATAATAAGATTATGTGTGAATTTTTCGCTTTTCTGCAGACACAACAGGTTACACAGCACCATACAACCCGTGGCCCGGTTATGTATTCACTGGGCCGCTTCGTCCTTATCCCGTTGTGAGTTGTTCATAGAGTCTTCAATTCATCAACAACTACAACGCAATCTTCAGTAGAATAAAAACTAATCTATTTAATGACTCCCACTCACATTCCCGAAATTAATTATTGATTGCAAATGCCTTATTCGACGTTATTCCTATCACACTAGCTATCATTGTATCTCTTTGACAAGAACGTATCCCTACACTGACAGGATCCTCGTCAGTATCAACTGAGTTTATTTGAAATGTAATGTACATTTGCTGACGTAACTCATGTTAGGGCAGCTAAAGTAATGCTGGATTTGTGCAACTTATGCTCAAGAAGTGTGCATGTACCAACTGTGAAGAAGTAGGTAAGTACCTACTCTGAAGAAGTAGGGAAGTACCGACTGAAGAAGTAGGGAAGTACCGACTGAAGAAGTAGGGAAGTACCAACTCTGAAGAAGTAGGCTGGTACCAACTATGACAAAGTAGGCAAGTACTGACTTTGAAGAAGTAGTCAAGTACTGACTTTGAAGAAGTAGGCCAGTACCGACTCTGAAGAAGTAGGCAAGTATTGACCCTGAATAAGTAGGCAAGACCATGACTGTACACTCAGCATAGCCTATCTCGATCTTTATCATTGTCGATTAATCAAGTTGCTACCAACCTGCTAATGGGTAATCATAGTGATATTTCAACTATTTCAGACCAAATACAGACCTGTGCCAGATCATATTCAGCGGCCTGACTACGCTACGCATCCTCGAGGTCTGGCCATCTCCTGAGATATGCTTTGTCTATTTATTGGAGCTGTAAACATAACATAATTGATATTGAGTAAAGTAAGGATACCTTCACTCGGACTTGTACCACTGTTCACTAGCTCAATCAGTGAAATAGAAGTTGTCATTGCACCTTATTCAATTCAATTGACTTCTACAAACGGCCTTTGTCCACGAGTCATCTGGAGTTAACAATTTTGTCTTATTGGAGAGAGCATTTTTCAGAAAAAGAACTAACTCTACGTATAAACTTAATGGATTTCAATGGATGAGCATAAGCCTACCTGAAGGAGGTGACATATGTTATATGTTTATCTTGGAGGTGGGCAGAAAGCCTCTCCAGCAAAAATCTCCCAAATCTGATGTTATTGGTCATGGTATGATTTTTGACTTGATTTTTACCTCAACATTTACCATTCAAGATTCAAATCACAAAACTCTGATGAGATGGCCTATTGCTTTAGGAAAAGTATGTATGTATTGTGGTTTGAATATAAATTATCCAAAGGGTCACTAAATTTTCTGTCATATGTATATATATAATCTGTGACTGATCGCAATACATTTATGCTTATGTAACTGATCACAATACATTTATGCTTATGTAACTGATCGCAATACATTTATGCTTATGTAACTGATCGCAATACATTTATGCTTATGTAACTGATCGCAGTACATTTATGCTTATGTAACTGATCGCAGTACATATATGCTAATGTACCTGATCGCAGTACATATATGCTTACGTTACTGATCGTAATACATATATGTTTATGTAACTGATCGCAGTACATTTATGCTTATGTAATTGATCACAATACATATATGCTATGTAACTGATCACGATACATTTATGCTATGTAACTGATCACAATACATTTTTGCTTATGTAACTGATCACGATATATTTATGCTATGTAACTGATCACGATACATTTATGCTATGTAACTGATTACGATACATTTTTGCTTATGTAACTTATCGCAGTACATTTATGCTTATGTAACTGATCGTAATGCGTTTAGACGAATGCCACTAGAGGCAACGCTTTGATGCGAATGTAACATTATAGGGGAGCCTGTGTCGGAGCAGCAGTTACGTGGCACAACCTCAGTCAAAGTACTCGATGATGATGAACAGGAAGGCATGCGTGTCGCTGGCAAGGTCTGTTGTATATGTTGTATAAACAGTCAAATCTCGTGTCACCTGTACTGACTGTCAGTGAAGTGTCACGGACACCATTTCATTTGATTGATTATTAGGGGGGTTTCACTGTACTACCGGGTTAGGTAAATTAACTGTAATCCGATTAAAGTGGAACATTTTTACACCTTAATGTATTAATACTGATATAATGACGCGCAAATTGTATTACGGTGGGGCTGTAATGCGCATATCTCACCATTGTTATATTTCATGTATTATTTTAAATGATCTATACATTCGTACTCTCTACTCATTAAATTGACATTTGAATTATAGTAATATGTCATAAGAAATTCAATATAAGCTTGTGAATTTGTTCGTGTTCGTGTGTTCCTGTGTTCATGTGTTTATACGTGTGTTAATGTGTTTCTGCGATGTTGGTTTGTGTACTAGCTCGGGCGTGAAGTGTTGGACATCGGTGCTGCTGCCATAGGTGTCGGAGTGACCACAGACGAAATTGATCGAATCGTTCATGAGGTATTGTGGCTACGATCAGATTTGGTCACTGTGTAATAGTTGGGATTTCTTTATGGCTTACTATGATGGGTTCAGTTATTTCTCTATTTCCGCTTCGGTCTATATACTAAAATCACACATACTCGCCGATCCAATGACGCACACTGCGACAACAAGTAAACAGAGTATCAGTTTACTGGGGAATTAAGAGATGAACTGTTACACGATATACATAACACAATGACTGAATTAAATATACTGTTAATTAGTTAATTAGCTATGTCATCATTTAAAAGCGGCACTTCAAGTTCTCCAGTTTTTTATCCATATTTTTTTATCAACTGAGACTTAAATTTTTGCCTGAAAATATTGATGGTTTGAGATTGTTTTAGGGTTATATCACGAACATACCACAGTTTTATTCCTCACTTTATCCCAATTGCACCTGATGAAGTATACTTGATATACGAAAGCTTGTGTTAATCCTTATATAGTTAGTCAACAAGGTGTTACCTTTGTATTTTCGTATTTGCGACATGGCTAACACGGCAACCCACACCTCTAAGGATGTTGGATGAGCCAGTGATAGGGTCGATTAAAAATTTCACTAATGAATATAGTTTCAATGTACCGAGGAAGTTTGAGGAGATTCCACAAATTACTAATAGTATACTCATGCACACGATGGGTAAAACAATAAAACAAGTATCGTTTCGATTACTCAACAGCTGGTTGTGGGTGGCATTTGTTTAGTTATCCTGAATGAATTACGTTGCACGTTGCTCCACATGTGTAGTGAAGATGTTTCTTATTGATAATAATGACCTTGGACCCATTACACAGGAGCTCTTGTCGGCACTTGGAGGAGCAGTGGTATGTGGCTGGCATGCTGACACTACATTTATGTGATAATCTGCAAATACAAAATATATTCATTATTCCAAGTAATTATACAAGTGTCTCCCGTTATTTCCTTCCTCCGAGAAGCTTGCTGTTTGTTACCTATGTATCAGAAATTTACTGGATCAGGTGATAGTCTTATGTGAACATATTAATTTGACTTACCCTCTCAGATACGTTGCCATTATTATAGCTCGGAGTCACTTCTATAAATTTCTTTCAACCCTAACTTGTCTTTTGTAGGCATGCATAGACAGGGAGTGCTACCCATCACCGCTGAATTATTACGAGTTTCCCAAATCCTGCTGCACGTGAGTAGAATATACACCGTTGGTTTTCTCATCAACGTTCACGGTTCGAGACAACAAATCAATGAATGAGTCAATGTTTCCTATCAGGCATGGGGAAACTGTCTTAGTGAAAATCCACATTAAAGACAACCGAAAAAATTTCCGTTATTAACTACATAATTTTTAACCCTGTTGCGCTGGATTGTTGTATTCGACATGTATTTAGTAAGGATATTTCCGTGTGTAGCTGCATGAGGGTTAATTAGAGCGAAGAAAATAGACTGACAGGCTTTTATTAGTGTGATGTTAGTGGGGGTAGCCAATGTGGTTCTTTAAATAGTTGGCAAGAAATGCACAGAAAAAAACTTCTCTGACGGGACACGAACCCATGACCTCCAGATAATCGGTCTGGTGCTCTACCCACTGCCCTACACAGGCTTATTCCTCCCTTCAGAGGTATATGTTTTTCTCTGCATTTCTTTACCAGCTATTATTAGCTGATTTCTAACACGATAAACGTAGTCATTAGACGTGAGAGCTGTAGGTAACATTTACCACAAAACACATTTCAGACAAGCCACATTCAGTAGCATTTTCCTTATGCAAATTCTGTCATAGCGATATTCGGCAAGCTCAAAGGTGATGTATATGAATAGGACACTTGATGGTAATAAACTAGTCTGTATAATGTAAATATGTGTTGTTAATTTCACAGTTTTCTTGTGGGTGCCTGTTAGGTGTGGTTGCTGGTGTGCTGGTGGCAGTTAAGACACTGGCAGATAGTTCATAAATTACATTGACTTTAGGGAAGCATTCGACACTATTTACAGGAGGGTTGTTAAGAATCGTTGACTATAGCAGTATTCCACAGAAAAGTGTCTATCCTGTAAGGTTTTACCAAAATTTTCTATAAGTAGCAGAATATAAAAGCGTATTGTATGAAGAGTTTCGATTATACCTGGAGTAAGGCAAGGCCCTGTGGTCTGCGTGATGTTTGGGATTTCGTTCTTGGCTATTGAGTTGATAGTACCTTCCCGCTTCAACTAGAATGAAGCTAGAAGATCCGTGGGATCGGGCGTTCTGGAAGACCTGGACACACTGAGTTAATATATAAATATAGTAGATTGTAAGCTTATTGGATTAATTATTTGTATTATTATTATTATTATTATTACATGGTATCTGTATTTTGTACACTATAATATGGCAGCTCCTTAATGACGTTCATATTTTGTACACTTTGATATGGCAGGTCCGTTAATGAGGTCATCTGCCATGGTATACCCGACTTGCGGCCGCTCTGCTGTGGTGATATCGTCAACAGTTAGTAGCCTCTAGCCAATCTATACACCAGATTCGCAGCCGTAACACATTGTTTTTATATTTATTATAATCACCCATCAATTTACATTTTATTCAAATTACCGCAATTTTATGCTGGGTTTTTTATAATTCATAATTGTTATTGGATAGATTGTAGCCTATTGAAGCATTTAACATAGTAAATGTCGTAATTGAAAGGGGGGATGCTTGTATTCATTCAATTAGGCCACAGGCTGCACTTTTAAGAGGAGCCGCATTCGGCCTGTAGTTTTTCTATGCTTCAAATTTAGCATTCGTTAAACGTGCTTAGGTGTCGTAAAAGTTTCTATCATAATACTCGAAGAACAATTCCTTTTCAGTAGATAAATGTTTTTGTTTTTGTACGCAGTCGATGTTACTGTTTATCATCGCGGTTACCACGGTGACCTCAACGAGACATTTTTCGTGGGAAATGTCAATGAGAAGAAGAAAGATCTGGTGAAGGTCACATATGAGTGTCTGAGCAATGCACAAGCCGAGAGTGAGTGTGTAGTTGTAACTAGTTTTGACTGTACTGAAGTGCGTGAGCACTGGTCAATGAGAGTAAGGAGCATTGGTCTAGTAAAATATATCCGACTTGAGTCTACAATCTCCTCAGCTACTTACGGTGCATGCTGGCCAAACAGTTTAACCGGGTAGATAACCGAGTTGGGGCTAACAAAATTTGTTGTGGCTATTATATCAATAATAATAGCAGTCATGCCATGTATTGTGCTAAGATCTTTAATGGATGTTTCCGGGTAGATAACCGAATTGGGGCTAACGAAATTTATTGTGGCTATTATATCAATAATAATATCAGTCATGCCATGTATTGTGCTAAGATCTTAAATGGATGTTTTTATATAAGTAAGCTAGGATTCACTCATTGTAGATAGTTTATCATTAGCCCAATATACAGCCATCTACGAATTGACTTGATTCAACTGATGTTGAACTATTTTAGGCTTGCCTCCGTTCTTGGGTATATATATCTCGCTTTGATGTAATCTTTGGTGAAGTACTGTCATATCATCATTTTATTTGCACCATAATTACAGTTTGTAGCCTTGACAGTCATGCGTTTTGTTGCAGTAAAGCCTGGCGTGAGATATCGAGAAATGGGTAACATAATACAGAAACATGCTCAAACTAACGGCTACTCAGTGGTGAGGAGTTACTGTGGCCACGGCATACATAGGTCAGTGGGGGCTACATCCTGCCCCATCCTTATACATACATGTATATATAGAAACATGCTCAAACTAACGGCTACTCAGTGGTGAGGAGTTACTGTGGCCACGGCATACATAGGTCAGTGGGGGGCTACATCCTGTCCCATCCTTATAGATACATGTATATACAGAAACATGCTCGAATTAACGGCTACTCAGTGGTGAGGAGTTACTGTGGCCACGGCATACATAGGTCAGTGGGGGGGGGGCTACATCCTTTCCCCTCCTTATAGATACATGTATATACAGAAACATGATCAAACTCTTACCACAGAGTACGTAGGTCGGTAGTACGACATCACCCATAGTGAGTGCAAAACTAGCTAATAGGATAGGTACCCAGATGTTTGGGGGTCCTACAGGCGATGTTTATAAATTTTGGTGGTCTATGGTTAAATATTCTCAGATATTCTTATCAGGCATATGCCTTTATGTCTAGTATTTTTTACTGTCATTCGAATCGTTTACTACTCAGAATAAACAATACCGTTAATTGTTTGTGCGTATTTGCTTCATTCATGCAGAGATGTTGATCACTGTGCTAGCAAGACAGTGTAAGAAAAAATCTTATAGATAATGATTATCACGCTTCGCATTTTAGCATATTTTATTAATGTCTCTTCGTGTATCAGTGTATCATAATGCATGATGTATGTTAATTCATCTTAATGTATCGTATAAGTTATAGATGTTATAGTCAGTAATAAGTTAGGTGATCCAGTGACTGGGTATTAGTGGCATATCCAACACAAGACTTGTATAAGGTAAGAGAAAACTTATCTACTGCATCCGTATGATATAGACACCACATATGCTATAGTCTTTGAATATATATGTGTAATCTGCAGATTTCCTGACACGCTAGGTACTCTGTAACATATATAGACTTTTATAACCTCCGAATACATATGACATAAGACACTTTTTTTTCTAGTTTGTTCCACACCACCCCCAGCGTTCCACATTATGCCAGTAAGTACTAGTGGTATCAGCACCACAACCATGTTAGACATGGTGTGAAATGAATGGTAAAGTTATAAAAAAATGGCATTGATTGCCTTATAAATAATGACTTTCATTGTAGTGACCATTTTCACGTAATATTGTGTGTTAACCCTTAGGACTCTCATGTCAAAGAATTGTATTACTATGGTAATATGGTGAACAGTTGTCAGTGTGGTAAGGGTTAAATGTACAGAAAAAAAACTGCATTGTAAACCCATTTGCGTGAAACCATTTTTTCAGCCAAGCATTTGCTAATTATTGCATCGAACATACACCTCTATATAGCATTGATTACATCATTAATTTGGTGATAAATTGGAATACAATATATGCAAGATATCACCTCCAGCAGCCTGCTACAATTAACGGTATCACTTTAATAAGACGGCTCAACTGTATTCCAAAGATTTCTTATGTTTAAATTATATTTTCATAATTATAATGGTAATAATAGTACAGTTTTTTCATTATAAAATTACTCTTTATTTATCTGATTTGGTTCCCAATAACTAAATATATTCGTTAATCATCAACTTGTTTCTACTTATTATATAGATGTATTAAATATTTGTGTGGGTGGTTGTAGAAAACAAAGCAATAGGAGTTATGAAACCCGGGCACACGTTCACGATAGAGCCGATGATATGTGAAGGTAAGACGTACTAATGATAAAAGTGGCCATGTCTATGGTCAACTATCAGCCACTCGTTGAAGTGTAGTGTTGATCATGGCACGCGTCACATGGTGAAATAATAATTATCGAATAAATTATTAGGTTTTGATAAAATAATAAGGGCGTAAGAATACGAGTGTGGTGACAGTGGTTCGCAAACTATTTAGTTTGTGATGTGTCCAGTGGTTATGATCCAGGTATGGAATGGACGAGTGAAACAGGACATTCATTTTTACCTGTTATTTTTACTTATATTGCGCCTACTTGTTTATTTTTACTTTGAGTTTATTGAAGGAGGATTACTCTTGAATATAAGGATTTAAAAAATTAATCCGGGCTCTGAATTTAGTTTGCGTGGACCGTTGAAAAATACGTAACAGACTCTGCCATCAAGTCTATAAACCTTTTCAGGTATTTTTATCGACATATTCAGAATATGTAAGTTAGTAACTTACAGTAATTGAGGTTTCTTCATATATCCGATCTTGTGTTAACACTTTAGGATCGTGGCGTGATTTGACATGGCCAGACAACTGGACATCGGTCACTCAGGATGGGAAATGTTCTGCGCAGTTCGAGCACACATTCTTGGTCACAGACACCGGTTGTGAAGTATTAACTGCTCGACGCACCCATGATGGCCAGCCACATTTCCTAGATAACTTCAAGTAGCGTAATAGCTGGCTTTTATAGGTTGCCTTTTGTATAGACACGGCTGGTTTATACATTATACTCGCATACAGTCTAGCGTCGTTACAGCGCTTACTGTTATTGGCGATTGACAATGACTCCTCCGACATAATGTGTAAGCAACTTACCTGACCTCGTCGATCTATTTCACCAACCCTCGCAGTTTCTCTGAACAAGTGAACGTGTGAGCTAGAACAATAGAAAATCTTTGCCTCGACCTTTTTGCCCACCTACAGTATATGTATAAACAACAATCAACAACCACCACGTGCCTCAGTGTTTGCCATCTGGAGGCTGTCATCTTTAAATGAGGAAAACTCATGTGTAAATGAATAAATATGGCTAAAATGTTTTTTGGAACCTGGTACCACATTCCGATTTCTCGTCAAACGCTGGTGTTGGTGATGAAAATATTTCTCTAATAAACAAAATATTAGCAAGCTTGCCAGTTGAAGGGCTTCCCTCTTCCCATACTGCACATGCCTTCACCAGAAAGCCTTATAAACACCATAGACTTGTATTGATTGGTATACAAGTTCAAGTCCATACATAATGTGCTTATGGTTTTTAGGCAATATCATTTCTACCCGAAAAATAAAAGATGTGCTTCATGTATCCAATGGCATATTCTCCATTGAATAATTTCTATAAGTAAAACCACACCCTCCACATTACAAGTTACCATATGGTATTAGTTGCATATAACACTTATACGTATTGCATAGGGTTTTTGATAGAAACTAACAGCACCTGATCATCGGTGTCTGACTGTATAGGTTGACTTTATAGGTCTATAGCGTAGTTGTTATTAAGTTTATGTACATATTCATTTTATTATTATTGTTTCGCGCTTGTTTTGTCAGGTTTTAGTAGTCAGAATTATGTAAGCAAGATTGTTAAGTCGGTCATAAATAGTAAATTGATTTTATGTAAATATTTGTTAGTCCAAACTAATACGCTGATTAAAAAGTTTCCACTATACTCATAAGATCACTAGACTATGTGTACTGTGTAGTGTAATGTATGATGTTGTGCTCCTGCTCCACGTTAGTGAGTGGAATCAGCACTAAACCACACCATCACTCAACAGTATACATGAAATCATTGCATGCTAGTTTATAACTAATCATTGGCTATTATAACAATAAATTCTCTCTTTATTTATCCTATTATTCATCTGCTTCGATCAGTCTGAATCGGTCGTACATGTTAAAACGTGGTTTGCTGAGGTAGACACGCTCATTAATGAAAAACAAAAGGGAAATTTCTTGGATAATAATGTATTCCATCTATAATACTAATAGTAAGTTAGTGATTAAAACAAGCATTAAATCGTGGCAGGGAGACAGCCAGTTAACGCAACATTTATATATAGCTCTTAGACGTTACTCAATAGACGTTTTCTCAGAATAAGGTGCAACATTTTAGTAGGCAGACCCAACTCGTGTACCTTGTTCAGCCTCTCCCCATACCACGACCGTATAGTAGCGACACACAAGCGCTGTAATGAGCAAACCGCGGTTAGATGCTCTCGGAACAACTCCATGATCTCGTGCCGCATCTCGGCGGGGTAGTGTTCGTGGATCTCGGAACTACCGCGAAGTATCGTCGCGAGAAGTTTGATGAGGTTTCGTGGTGGGACGTAATACGCAGCAAGCACCGAGCGTAACATCGCGATGTTCCGGTGCTTCAACGCTATAAACAGAGGTTCCTGATCGAAGTGCGGGTGCGAGTCCGTGGCTGTAATACAACAGCGACGAAATACGACGGTCGTGTGGGCAGCTGGATCAGCTCCGAGGGCTATTAGTCGATCCACCATGGAGATATCGTCCTCCTCGCATGCCATCTGGATCACAGACCTCCCATTGCTGTCCACCTAGCCACAGACTCGCAATGTGAATTTCAACAGTTACACTATAAAATCTCAATAAAAATCTCGAACAAGAACAAAACAAAAAATGATTTAAATGATTTGATCGGTTTAAGTATGTGGAGATAACAATTTTATCTGTTGTGTTATGTTATTGACTGCTGTTTATTTCCGTATTTCTGTATATTATACGAAGTCTCAAATTTCCAAAACAGAGTTCAAGTGTATATTCAGTTTAAAATCATAAAATTCTGCCAATTTTAATGCGTAATGCATAGATAATGTAGTTGCAGCAAGTACTTACTCAATATTTGTATGTCTTATACTTCTAATATATGAATGTTAATTTCTACATAACTCACGAGAACAGCGTTCTTCAATTATGTTAATAAGCAGGCTATCATGGCGTGTGTAAATGCAATACGAGTGTATATTAATGTAATTGATCCGTGATCTGCAATATTGCTAGAACCTCTACAAAGCTAGCCTAAACTGTGGTTATTCTGTTGCCACTGAATAAGTTTAGATTCATTACAGTGGACGTTCGTCCACTGACGCTACGCATTCTGAATGCCAACAGACTATCTCTATCACACACGCACACACCTCTATATGTGATGGGTGATTATGGACACTGAGATACGAACTAAGGGAGACCCCAACCTACAGGCTGACAGAGGGGCTGGGGGGTATTTAAAGGGCATTTGTCCGAAATCTTCCAGACAGAATACTGGCGAGAACAAGCACTTGTAGTCTTACTGTATTCTAATCTAGCCACTAGGTCTATTCAACATACCCGATAGGGGCAGCTTTAGTAGTAGTTAAATCTTTGCTACTGAAGCCAGAAGACTCTGATTCGATCACTGGCCTAGCCAATATACTATTAATGGCCATTTTTTGGATCTGTCCATACAGATTTCGGTCGGCTTTGCAGCATGGTTAACTGGTTATGTTTTGGGCTTCCTCCCTGTCACATTTGCATGTGTTTGCTGCTTGCTGTGTTTCACACGCTCTTTGGATGCCTTCAATAACGTTTATGTCCCCCGCGATCTCATCGCCCACCATAATAAAATGAGGTTAATCTGTTCACTGCATTCACCACAGCTTGGTTACACTAGATTTGTACAGGGCCAATACTGGCCTAGATAACTGGTTGATCTTAGCCTATTCGTACTTCCATACAACACACCAGATTGAGATCAACATCAGCCTGCGCCAGTATCTCTATAACCGCCATGTGACTCCTGCTGATAACTAGTTAATCTTAGCCTATTCGTACTTCCATACAACACACCCGATTTAGATCAACATCAGCCTGCATCAGTATCTCTATAACCGCCGTGTGACTCCTGCTGATAACTAGTTAATCTTAGCCTATTTGTACTTCCATACAACACACCCGATTGAGATCAACATCAGCCTGCGCCAGTATCTCTATAACCGCCATGTGGCTCCTGCTGACAGCTGCATGCGTCAGTAAACGATTAAGTTTTCTGCTACCGAAGGGCATCAGGTGTGGGTGCTGTATGAGACGCGCGACGATGGCAGTATTCCCATAAAGACAAGCAAGATACATCGCGTCTTCTCCCGCTTCATTCATCAGTGTGATGTCACAGCCTGACGGTCAGACAGGAATAAAGTGATAGAGTGGTCAATGATGATCAGATCAATTAAGTGATATTATCACATTACTGACAAATACCATGAAATATTGGTTGGATATTCCCTCAAAATAATCCAGAAAGAACTAGGTAGGGGGTAAGAGTCGATTGACAAATTGATAAAAGCTGACATTGCTCAATGTACTAACGAACCTACATCAACGCTATTAGGACCTACTGGATGTACAATTTATTTGCTTATAATTGAAAGAAGCTTTTTCTAAGAACTAAAGTAGTTGTAGTCTGAAAATGGTAAGCAAATCAAGTGTGCAGTGGGAACACAAAAATCATTAGAGAACATAGATGAAGATTGTGTATAGACCAGCATCAATTAGAAGCAATGAAACATCGGTTTTGTTCTGTTCAATCGCTTTATGTAGAGCAGAGCAGCCAGTGTTAAAGTCCTGTAGGTTTATGTTTGTGCCAGCTTGGATGAGGAGTTCAATAATCTTGATATCAACAGAGCATGTTACTCCCCTGTACAAGGCATTTTCATTGTTGCTGTTCACTGCGGTCGTTTCACTACCTATGTGATCAAATACGAAAAATAATTACATTATTGCTGAAATATAACACATTAATTTTAAGCCGAATCAATTCACAGAGAGCAAAACTATCATAGAATTTTGGACTGGAATAAACATTGATCAAGAGCAGCAAATGATATTGAATTGAGAAGCATTTTTTATATACATATTTCTCATCAAATTATTAACAGTGGCTTTTATTAAGGCAACCCCATTTTAATCACACAGGCATTGGCCATATATGTACAAAGTGCCCTATTCACTGCACATATACTGTAATGCATTAGTGACTAAAAACAAATGAAGCTATAAGTAAAAAATAAAAAATAATCAACTGCCTTCCATCTTTGGTACCACACATGTATATTTACCCCCCACCCCCTCCCCATCTCATGCTATCAGTATTATATATTACGTATAGTACTTCTCAGGCACATAAAATGCATATAAATTGCTTCTACCCTTAGAATACGTCCCACAGTCGTTGTATACTTAGCTTAACACATAAAAATGATTGTAAGCTTATTATCACATGTATCTAGAATGTGGTAGTATGTATTCCTGCTATAGTAAACTATGAACGGTGAATACAGCAGTCGACCTGACTGGATGAGAAGCTCCACTATGGCCGGGTGTTTTCCCATTACTGCCGCATGTAACACAGTGTCACCATGGCTGTCTGTTGCATTCACTGAACAACCCTTGATAATCAGCACGCGAGTCATTTCTGGTGATAATGATGAATATGATGATCCCATGCGATGACAAACATTGTATTTTGTCAAAGCGGTGGCTAAATAGCTGATGACTCCTGCTTCACCCTTTATACTGTACAACACATGGTATTTTTAGACAAATTCACATCCAGGTATGGTCATGTAGGGCTTGGTCGTTTTATAACAGTGTTTTCCCACTACCCACAATTGTATAACTGTGGCTAATCCATTCCTCATTAGGTCAGCTTTGTAAATCAACAATGATGGCCCAGACAATGGCGTAATCGCAACCTATTGTTCCATTACATACATTACAATACATATATGTTACATACATATAGTTACATTTCATATATGTTACATTACATATATATTACAGGCATTACATACATTACAGGCATTACATACATTACAGGCATTACATACATTACCAGCATTACATGCATCACAGGCATTACATACATTACCAGCATTACATACATTACAGGCATTACATACATTACCAGCATTACATGCATCACAGGCATTACATACATTACAGGCATTACATACATTACAGGCATTACATACATTACATGCATTACATACATTACATGCATTACATACATTACAGGCATTACATACATTACAGGCATTACATACATTACAGGCATTACATACATTACAGGCATTACATGATTACAGGCATTAGAGGGATTACATACATTACGAACATGAAAGGCATTACATACATTATATATACATTACATATACATTGTATCGGTTAGAGAATAATCTTACCGAACAGAGCTAACTTGGCAGCCAGATAGAGTGGTGTATGTCCATGAATGTCTGGGGAGTTAATGTCACAGCCCCGCTCGACCAGAGCATGTATGAATGCGACCCCTTCTTGGTTGGGAATGAGGCCATAGTTCACCATAGGGCCACAACTCTCATACACTGACCATGATAGGCAACAGATTCAGTTTGATATTGACACAGCAATTCAAAGACTTCAACAACATTCCACATGACAGTTCGCAAAAATTTATTGAAAAAACAGGTCTGTAACAGATGCCAGTGAGAACCTCACAATTGCCCATGCCATAAATAAATTACACTAGTCGTCTATTTACTTGCTGAGGTCTAACCAACTGTTATATGTCCCGTGTGAAGGGATTAATAATCATTAACAGTTTAATCTCAAGACTTACTCTGATACACATCTTTTATTTTGGTCTCATCAGTTTCATATAGATTAAAATTAAGACCATAATTCTGTATAAATCTGTCAATAGAATCAGTTGAAAACTACAATGTGAAAACTGCCACCAACACTACTGGGGAACTGTAGCTCTGAATTTACACATGGCTCTTGCACAAAAATGCGGCGTCCATATATAGCTATAAAATTACCAGTCCCTGCAAGCAAGCAAAGTTGATAAGTAAACTTGCAAAAAATCTCAAATTTAGGAGACACAGTATTAATGAGAAGCGTATTGGAAGTTAATACCAGTGTATGGGATGATGTCATCATTATTGATATACAGTACTAACTCACTTTTATTAAGGGCAGTGTGGATAGCTGTGTTACCATGGTGACCGCGTTTGTTAACATCGCAGCCAGCTTCGATAATTAATTCAGCAACTCCAAAGTGTCCCGCTTTGATGCTTGCTAAGTTTCCAATACAAATAAGTTAAGAAATATTCTAGGAATAAATCTTTCGCATATTGTAATAAACTTAATTGTGTGGATTGCTTTTTCAAAGTGATATAAATAACTAAAGGTCATTAGGAACGCTAAGCGTAATGGTTAAATCGTAATGTTTGAATCGTAATGGTTAAATCATAATGGTTAAATCGTAATGGTTAATTCATAATGGTTAAATCGTAATGCTTAAATCGTAATGCTTAAATCGTAATGGTTAAATTGTAATGGTTAAATTGTAATAGATAAATCATAATGGTTAAATCTTAGTGGTTAAATCGTAATGGTTAAATCGTTTGACTTTCATCCAGAAGACTCTTGATTGATCACTGCTATAGCCTGTAGACTACCGAAGGAATCTTGCCGGCAAAAAGAGCCTTGAACCCCATATGCCCATGGCATTCTGGGTAACCCTAGTAGTGTGATGTGGCTGACTTGCAGATACTCTCAGGATAGTCTTTATAGCACTTAGCTCTCACAATGACATCATCTCTCCTTGTAAATCATCAACTATGGCAGATGTAGCATAGTGTATGACATATGTTGGCTCTCTGTAGGCAATTGGAAGCGGTGGGATGAATGGATGGAGGTCGGCTGTATATTCCTAACTGACTCGAGGTCATTATAGTAACAACTAGAAGTTCGTTTACAGTAGCCAAGGGACAGCAGCAAATAGAGAACTAGTAATCACTGCTTTTTTTAGTATGAGAATACTTCATTCAGTATCAGAATTCACTCAATGCGACATGATACTAACCTATGAGTGGTGTGTCGTGGCCTGTCTTCGGTATGTCCACATTACAACCACCCGATGTCAGTTCCCTTACACCTTCTATGTAACCATCCACTGCTGCATGGAACAAGGCTGTCTGCCCGTGTTTATCTCTTAAATCCAACTGCACTTCTGTTGTAATTATCAAGATATGACATTCATCATAATGTTTTAGTGAAACAATGAATGTGCAGGGTGTTGTATCTGTGTATGGTGTGTGTGTATGTGTATAGTGTATGTATGTATATAGTGTGTGTATGTATGTATATGGTGCATGTGTGTATATATGTGTATAGCGTATGTGTATATATGTATATGTACATGTATGTGTGCATGTGTATGCGCGCGCGTGCATGTGTATGTGTGTGTATGTGTACAGTGTATGTAGTGTATAGTGTATAGTGTATATA
>WURV02015247.1:0-23475 GCA_011762755.2 Epimenia babai
CTTGTCAGTCCAACATGAGGTCTGCATTTCTATCTTGCTGCCCGTAAGCGGCTCCACACTCCGCTGTCTGATCACTTGTCAGTCCAACATGAGGTCTGCATTTCTATCTTGCTGCCCGTAAGCGGCTCCACACTCCGCTGTCTGATCACTTATTCTCGCTTGATGTCCACCAGGAGTCTCTCTTGTGTGTGAGTGGCAGTTCTTGTCTGATGTCATCGATGCTGGACCACCATATAACGGTCTTGTTCCCCAGTCATTACACGTGGTCTTCCACTTTCTAGTTGATCCGCAGTACATCTGGATGTTGCTGGCAGTCGTCTAATAATTCCTTCATTAACATTCAATTCATTTGCAATCTGACTCAATGTCATTCCTGCTTCACCCATACCAATAGCTTTCTATCTATCATCATTAGTTATACCCGGCTTTATTGACAATATGATAATACGTGGTGACTGTACAAAGATAAGGGGTGTACGGTAAATGACAGTGTGGTACCAGCTTACACGAGTGATCAAAATGTGAACCATGTCTTCACTCTACAAAATATCATAGCCTCAACTGGCCCACGACTATACCTACTAGTAATAATGAAACAAGTCTATGTTATCGCCTGGTTAAATGGCTGTTGCCTTATATTTCAGTGAGACGTACTTTTTTGGATTAGTATATTTATTGGCTCATTTTATCCATATTTTCATTCATTGCCTTTATAGTTCATACATTCATTCCTGCAACTCAGAGGGTTCATAGTTACATTGGCTTGTTGTTATATTGTTATGTTGGTTTATTGGTATTTTGGTTTACTTGTTCAATAGTATATTGATTTATTAGTTAATTGGTTCAGTGCTCTATTTCTTCAGTTGCCTATTATTTTAGTGGTTTATATGTTTAGTTTTATCTACATATATCAAGATATCAAGTTTTAAAAAGTATAGTATAGTAAGCAAACAACTTTTAGCAACCATGATATGAAATGAAATGAAATTTTATTGATTATAGTGCCTTTTTAACACATGGCTATCAAAGGCACTTCAAATTAAAGAATTATAGTGACTAATAAAAATATTAAAATGAGCTTTCATAACATAACTTATCAGATATATATTATCCATTTAGTTATTTGTAATTTTTTTCAACGAATACAAGATTACTAATCGAAATATTATGAATTACGTCTTGTACTAAGCACATCGTTAATGAACAATTTAGAGACCAGGTTAATTTCATAGGAATTAAATTAGCTATACTATGGTTATGGCTTCATTTTTGGTTGATTTAAATGTGATTCAGTAAACAGTGTCATATTATACAGTATCAGTTCAAGTGGCCTCCACCATCTAAATAACAAATATCAGCTATTGGTATCAAGCGGTTTAATTTTCAGGTGAGATTTTTTTCCACATTGCTCCTATCGCAGATTTGCCTCCATCATGTGATTCATACCCTCTCTGGACTCTATCAAATGCGGCAAATGTTAACGTTAAAACCTAATGATAATCTGTTATATGTAATATGAGATTTGATTCAACATCCAGTTCGAGTTCACACTCACACTGTGACATAGTTTCCACTTCATGTATCAACATATGTATTGATCCAATCTCTTGCCCTCGCCTCGGAGCCCTGTCCATTTTTGATCTCTCTGAATATTTTTCATGCAATAACCCATTATGGAACACTGCGCGCCTTCCGTAATGTCACCTTCTTGCATTGCTATCACCTGCAATCTTGTAAGATATTGATCCCGTAGTAGCTGTAGATTACAGGGACAATTGTATTCCATAATGTAGGTTTGGTAATAGTTTTTATGGATGGGTAGATACACTATGTCCCTTATAATACTTGATGACACTGTCACCATTAACTTTGGGATAGATTGTCACATGAAAATATGTCACACGATTGGATAGACTGTTACGTATCAGGCTTGGATAAGCAGTCACCTCCAACTGCATCGCCTTTTATACTGTGTGTTACCTTCATTCCTGGATAAACTGCCAGCAATCCAGGTTAGAATGGATACACTTACACTTTCTATTCTTGGATAGGCTGTCTCACCTCTCATGATTGGATACTCTGTCACATATCATGCGTGGATGCACTGTTATTATTGGATAACCGATGTCACCCATCATCAATTGGATATTTTATATCACGTCCTACTATTTAATTCATTGTGGAAAGTAATTCTCATGCATAGCATACGTGCTGGGAGAAACTTTTTGTAAGGAGTATACTGATGCCTAACAGTAAACCCGTTGCCATTGTTGGATATTCAGATAATTCACTACAGTAATCAATACTGTGTATTGGCAATGTAGACTTTAGATTGTAGAACAGTTACAGTAGTGAACTGTGACACTTTCAGTGGCTCATCATTTAGGTATTTTCTAGTTTTTCTCTATGGTGCTTTCATTTTTCGTAATTAAATTTTCACATGACAGTTTCCTTATTTAGATTGATCTACTCGTTTTATTACGATTAAAAGTAAAAGAATGGTGGCACATGAACAGTATTAATCGTGTGGAATCCAATATGGATTCACATATTTAGTTAATGCGATATGTTTTATTAGTCGTGTCTGTTAAATTGTCATTTCATGAAAATCTGGGAAATTTCCATGGTATTTAAAGTAGTTTTCCGTGGCGATTTATGGATTACTGGACTTTCTTGAACATTTAAGTATTGTTACGGTGATTCGTCCATAAAATTAACCTTCGACCTGAGCAACATCGACCTGACAATCCGGGAACTGACCCGGTGTCAGGACACTGGCACCCACACTGTATCCGCACCACCCTCACGAACAGGGCGTCCTTGCCCCAATGGACCTGCCCCCGATGAAGTACGAACCAAACCCACTAATGCAGCTCGAGACGATGAACCCTGACCCATTCTACAGCTCACCTTTCTCCAACTATTACAGGTACTCGAGGTGACGGTTGATTCCATCGTCATCGTAAACGCGACTAAACATGAGCATCTCCCATTTCTGCCTCTACATAATTGGAACTATATCATTATATAGTTTGGAAACTATTAAAGCTACTTGCTTATAACATAGTTACCGTTGGCTTCAGTGGTTAGAGAAATGCGTCTTTTCATACTTGAGGATGTCAGTGTAAAGTGGTGCATTCTCGTTATATTAGCCTGGCGGTTTACACTGGTATGAAGTTTTATATGATATAAGTTACTGTATGTTTGAGTGCTTGAGTGCTTGTGATATTGAGATAGATTTGTATTGAAGTCGGTTATTGTGTAGAGTATAATGAGATAATCAATCTTCTGTGACTAATGTTCACTATCTTATTAAACCTTAACTACATTGTTTTATGGAGAATACATATAATAAGGGGGCAGTTAACATAGTAGTTAGAGGGCTTGACTTTAAACCCTGGTTCAATTCCCGCTCTAAATAGTATACTTCCTGTGGCATTTTCTAGCAGAAAACGCCTTAAACCCCCTCTGTTGTGCCTGTGCTTCAGATGCTATATGGATAATTCTATGTCTCCATGTCATCATCCCATTGTAAATAACCATTAAGTATCATAGACTTAGTGGAGTGTGCAACTTATGTTGAGGTGAATCTATGGTCAATTGTCTGATCAGACTGGGTGGGTTTTCCACACCAGGTATAGGGGAAGCAGTTAGTCGAGTGGTGGGAACACCGGACTCGTAACCGAAAGGTCGCGGGTTCAAAACTTCACACCAGTTGACTTTTCTGCGGTGATCCTCAGCAAGTCATTTATCCCCGATTGTTGGAGTAAACCCGTCTCTAAAATGGGTAGATACTTGATATTATCCTTGGCGGGGTGATATGTGACTGTCGAAGGTATTGTATATGCGCTGAATAGCTGCCAAAAACATTTCATTGTAAGCCGCATCTGGGAGCCTTTATCAGCTGATACTTGCAGTATATAAATATTGTACTTGACTTTTTTTACTATTTCCCCCCCCCTCCCCACCCCTTATAAATGAGGCTTTTCAATTGGTTGTGTTAACCACATTTACTAGTTGTGTTATTACTCACATTTATGTTAACCTACCCTAACCCGCTCGTATATGCTTGCCTTGTAAAGGGCCAAGATTGTCCTAGACAACGATTACCATGGTAGTGAGCCTATTCTTAACGCTCTAACATGTACAAAAAACAATATTCCCAGTTCAGGACAGAGGTCATAAGTAGCTATTCAACATGCCCTTTCTTTTCTCCACAATTTGGATGTACAACAGTAGTTTGTTAGAAATATGTTGATTTCCAAGGTGATTGGTATATAGGCCATCTTGGCCCTTTGCAATGCTAGCGTCTGTTGTGGTTAACATGACAATCGGATTAGTGTCAGTCACAAGGGGTGGGGTAAATACTGTGGAGAAACACCCGCTGAGTCTGGGCCAACAGTTGACCATTGTCCATATACGCTGCTGGTGCCACATGCCTGTAGACTAACAACATACGTCGCACACTCACTCTGCCTAGTCTCTGATAGTTGATGTTTATTTACAATAAGATGACGAAGTTGCAGAGAGGTAAGGGCTATAGACCACTGCAAGGGCTACCCCTGACCCCCATGGGCAGCTGAGTTTCATGCCTTTTTTGCGCGAACGCCACAGGTAGTATACTGGTTATAGCAGGTTATCAACCCACAGTCTTCTGGATTCAAGTCCAGATGGAACCGCTACGCTAACTTTCCCTTCTATGTCACAATAGTGAATCGAAGGTCTTCCCTTTGTAAATCTACGTATATAGACACATATTGTGGAAAATGTAAAGTGTAAAACACTTTATTGAGTAACTATGGTATACAGATCCATATGCAAAAACTCAACTGTGAGAACAGAACCTCTCATTGCGCAAAACTGTTTTAATGCCAATAATACCATTATTATAATTAACAGATACATTCAGCAATGGGTACTACTGTGTACGGAAGTAGATAAAATTAATGTTTACTCAAGTCTCAAGTCTTGCTTATTATTCAGATTGTTTATTGAGTTCTGGACATATATTATACTATGTTTCAAAGGACAATCAACAGTTGTATATGTTATGGAGGTTTTATAAATTACCGTAGATTTACAGCCTCAGGATCCTGACACTGTATGAGGTTATGTATAAGATGTAAGCCATTAACTTGTGGAATATAGCTGCATGTAGCCCCTCGTGATATTAGTGATGTTTGGAGGATTGTTCCTTCTTTGCGGTCAGTCCATTTACTGAGTGAACTCACTACAGAACTGACAGGTTGGCAAAACTGACACTCTAATCAGGTGAGTATAATTCATAAACCTGATACGTAACTGACAGGTTGGCAAAACTGACACTGTAATCAGGTGAGTGTAATTCATAAACCTGAGACGTAACTGACAGGTTGGCAAAACTGACACTGTAATCAGGTGAGTGTAATTCATAATCCTGAGACGTAACTGACGGGTTGGCAAAACTGACACTGTAATCAGGTGAGTGTAATTCAAACACCTGAGACGTAACTGACAGGTTGGCAAAACTGAGACTGTAATCAGGTGAGTGTAATTCACAAACCTGAGACGTAACTGACAGGTTGGCAAAACTGACACTGTAAGCAGGTGAGTGTAATTCACAAACCTGAGACGTAACTGACAGGTTGGCAAAACTGACACTGTAATCAGGTGAGTACGATTAATGAATCTGAGAAGACACTGATAAGTAGGATAAACTTGCACTGTAACCAGGTGAGTACGATTAATGAGTCTGAGAAGACACTGATAAGTAGGATAAACTTGCACTGTAACCAGGTGAGTTTAATTAATAACTCTGAGAAGTTATCAACAGGTAGGTTACCCTTACACTGTAATCAGGTAAGTGCAGTTAATCAATGCGTAATCCATAAAAACCACTCTTGACATACTGCTTAATCCCATCAAACAGTTGATTATTGACAGTAGCAGAGGTTTATCCAGCTTTTGTCTTAAGTGGACGCAGCAACATCAGTGTCATAGTTATCATCGTTTCTAAAATATCGGTCTTTACGTATCCCTGCTGTTGTATACAGTAATTCATCTATAATGTATATGAAGTAGACTATTGATGATATTGTAACAGCTGTTTAATGTTTTCTTTGTGGTGAATAAGATAGAATAATGCGGATGTGATCTTCTCTTACCCAGGAGACACGCTCCGTACATGGGCCAGCCGGATCTACGTCTCTATGAGCTCAACAAGCGCCTCCAACAGCGGTCTGAGGTAATACTCCATGTTGTCTTCTAAACACCCACACGCATACACATGCATGCATACGTACGCGCGCACACACACACATATATATACCATTTAGTGTATAGATCGAGCTATGATCATTACTTTACTTTTCATGATCTCAAGTAAATGGCAATCTGTTACATCATCCTCACATAATATAGCACCTAAATGCCATTATATTCCTTTACACAGAACTTTATCAAGTTCAACAGACATTAGAGCGTAAAATCACACACAATATATATATATTATATAAAAAAGTTGAGCTGTTGAGTGGTTCACTGTTCTCCTACAGTGACAACAATTACACCTTTTTCTCTCTAACCTCTCATATAGACAGTGTCAAATGGGATAGGCTTAAGGATACCCGTGTATTTATAGGTAGCGTTAGAAAAGATGCGAGCTTTTTTGAAATGCATTGGACTGATATAATAAAAGATGCCGTGAATTCACCTAATGTGAGTTTACACTATCCATCGAATGACGCTATTAGAGGTTTATTAAGCAACTTGGAATCGATGTTAACTCGACAAGAAAAAGCATTATTATTGGAAGACAAAAGACATAAGACATAGCTGGTCACACCGTCAGAAGGAGCTTATTTAATGTTGGAAATGGCAATGGGGAGGGAGGCCCTTGTATTGTGTTTATTTATTACCACGAATGGGGGACAACAAATAAGGAGTGATTATTACAGAGGCGTGGTTCTCGATTGTAAAAAGTTACTTGGTTACGATGACGCTAATGCATTGTATCTGTGGACAATAGGACAAGAGATGTCAGTCGGTCAAGAACGAATAACCCACCGTAATGAACATTTTCCAAAGTTAAGTGGTTCTTCAAGAGAATAAGAGATGATACTTAGATTAGTTTCACTGAAGTGGACATTCAGATACTTAAACACTTGAGGGTGAAATTTGAGGAAATGCCACCCTTGTTTTACAGAAAACAATTACGTAAAGCAGCAATTCCACCTTACATGTGAGGCAAAACAAACACGAACGTTGAATTCAACGTTACAAAGTAAAAAAAACTAGTTACTTCGTTGAAAGGAAAGAAAATAGTCACCTAAATGGGTTTTGTTGACGTAACTGAGAATAATTCCCTTTTAAATTAGAAGCCAGAGGAGATAAAGCTACATGAAACAAAGTTGTTGCATTGGCGACTATGAAAACATGAGCCACATCCAAAAGAGGGTAAACCTTACCAGAATTTCAAATACAATATATAAAGTCAGTGATCCAAATTATCTATTTCAGAAAAGAAAGCATTCATCAATGGGTTCTTTCATGGTGATGGAACTGCAGCGGTATATCAAAATGATATGGGTGGCTACAACTATAGTTGCGCTGTCAATAACAAAGATTTATCTTTGTTAACTCAAACTCAAAGATATCACAAAGATGTATACAGTGTAGAATCGGAGAATGGGCGTCGTTTTTAGGAGGGAATGTACAACCCATTTCAGAAGACAAAGAATGTTGAAGATAAGTGTTTAAATGCTTCTTTTAATGAGAGACATTCCTAATTTGTGGGCTTTCATGTGGGGGAGTGGAGGTAAAATAAGAAAATCTATTACTTTCGCAGAAAAGGGCAAGGAGAATTTCACGGGACTTTATTACATTGCTTGTGCGTTAGGTATTAATCTTACTATAATACGTAATGAGAAGACGAAGTTTTCCACATCGAAACTGTCGATGGCTCCTTTAATTGTACATAATCCCGATAGCTACATGGCAATAAGCGGTGACTTGTTAGAAGAACTTGTAAAAGAAAAGATGAAAGATGAATACAATAAGGATAAATACAATCGGTTAGTTTTTAGTAGAGAAAACAAACGTACTCTTGGATTGTTTAAATTAGAGTTTGAAGCAGATCGTAGTATCGCTGTAAGTTTAAATGCTTATTTTTGTTGAGGATTTTACTAAAAATTATAGTAAGAACTCAGGTGAGGGGTGAGTAAAAGATTAAATACTGTTTCTATTGTAATGCATTTCGATGCTTTAAAAGCAACGTTTGATGAAGAAAAAACAACTGATGCCACAACGAATAAAGATTTTAGAATGAGAGATACTAAAATGTACTCTTATATGAGTAAAAGCTAGGTTTGAGTAGCTACTAGGATAAACGGTTTATATTGAATGACCTAGAAAATAATATATTGCCTGTTGTGCTCGTTTTAGACCAATGAGTAATTACTGTATTTAATATACTTACTTTTTGATTGTTATAAATTGTAACAAATTTTAATAATTCGTTACAACCACTTCAAGGATGGTGTATAATATATAGGTAAAGGGCACGAGTCAAACTAGGGGGGATAATTTGGTACAGTTACGTAATTACGTTGGTTTGTTACACTCAATACTGAATGAGGCCAAAATGCGTCCAATTTATACGGAAAATTGATTTTCTCATTTATTTACACAGTTGTCGATATTTGCGTTAATTTCTAGCAAATTTCAAAATCGGACTCATATTTCCCTATACCTGTATTTAGTGCGGGATATTCATGCCTAACATAGTTTTCTCTAGATGGTTTGGGCGTCGTTACATGAATGAAAGATCGAGCATGAACATCGATGACATGAGATTCCAATGAGTTCCGTTGTTAGTTAGTGGCCAGCAGCCATGTCAAGATGTGTAGAGTATTGTTATAGCGGCGTCCAGGCACCCAATATAATCAATAACTGGTGTCACTTGGTCGTACATAAAACAATGCTTGTTGTAAAATCAGCATCACATTGCTGCGTTATTGATTTAGAGTTCTGCAGCTGTGACACGGGTAGGGCACTGGTAGGGCGCGGGTACGGCACGAGTATGACCACGTATACACGGGGAATATCACAGATCTCTTCTTACCACTAATATCCTGTATGTAATAAATAAGCACAATGGTGAAACTGGGAATGAATTATATTACTTTAATAAAACTATCAGAGTAATGCTTCATAAGGCATGAATTATTTTATACTCAGGTTACTAGCAGTTTGGCATTTATATCGCTCCGTGGTTACCCTGGCAACTGTGTTCTCTTGGCAGGACAGCGATAATTTATGGTGGGATGCCTTCGCTACGGAGTTTTTCGAGGATGAGGCTTCGTTGACTCTGTCGTTTTGTCTCGAGGATGGCCCGAAACGTTACAGTGAGTATTGGCAAGTGGGGCGGGGATAGGACGGTGAACGTTACAGTGAGTATTGGCAAGTGGGGCGGGGGTAGGATGGTGAACGTTACAGTGAGTATTGGCAAGTGGGGCGGGGGTAGGACGGTGAACGTTACAGTGAGTATTGGCAAGTGGGGGGGGGGTAGGACGGTGTCCAGTGGGAAATGAGTGACCAATTGTTCAAGTACCATTAAGAGTTACATATGGGAATCAGCTACATCACTGCAGTTGTATGTAGTGTTGCAAGATGAAGACCAAGAGCAGACAAGTGGAGACAATCAGCCTTAGACTTCAGTAATGAGTCACTAATGTTATCACTCATATAAAAGAATATAACTACTCCAAATGGCAAAGAATGTGCAGCCCTTACCAGAAATTTGTGTAGATCTTTTTATTCTGTAGTTGTGTTTCAAGGCCTCTGTTAATTCATAAATGTTTTGATGTGTTCTTACCAATTTAGTATATATTGCGTTTCAAGACCAAGCGTGATTATTTGTATGAACGTTATCATTCCCCGTACAGTTCTATCTGCATCTCTCGTTTAATCGTGCATCACCAATCCATGTATTGACCATGTAGTCATTAATTTTCAAGTTTATCAGGTACATGGCTAAGTAACTGTAATCCAGGTGTCAATATCTTCATCGGGTACATGTGCTCTGGCGACAAATGAATGGATATTCATTGATCGATTTTTTACATCATAAGATATATATCTATCAGATATAGCATGAGTTTTAAATTGTATGTATGTATGTAGTTAAATAATGATTACCAAGGTAATCGTTTAGGCCATTTGTGGCTCTCTATAAAACTAGTCTACAAATGTGGTTAGTACGACACATTGGTTAACCTCATTTATAATGGGGTGGGGAAAAGCATATACTGTGAAAAACCCACCCCACTGAGTCTAGGGAGACAAGTGACTTTCCATTCATGCCACTGGTTCCTAAAATCTAGACAAGCAGCATATGTCACACACTCCGCTAAGCCTATGATCGTTAATGGCTTTATACAATGGGATTTCGATATAGCAACATAGAAACCATCCATATAGCATCTCAAGCACTGCCACGTTGTGGGTAAAAGCCCTAACAACCACACTGCAAGGGTTACCCGGATGGGCGTGGGGATTAAGGTGTTTTCTGACTGAGCCACAGGTAGTATACTGGCTCAAGCGGGAATTGCACCAGGTTCCTTTAGATTCAAAGTAAAGGGCTGTAACCATCACGCTAGCTGCCCCAAGTTATTACCACGATATTAAGTCGTTATAATTGTGACAACTCCAATAATTATTGCTGAAATAAATCTTTTGGTATACCGCATTAGGAAAGCCGGGTCTAGGCTGCACACCGCGTAATCGATTAGTGCAGGTTGATCTGCGTGGTCACGTACTTGAAACCCAAGGTGGACAAAGGCTGGTATAATGGGGCGAGTGAAAACACTGTGTGACTCGGAAGCACTCACTGATACTATCGATTTGAATTGTTTCAGTGATAATTCAAGCGGCTGTGCCATAAAAGAGAGCTACCTCTTGAGCTATTCCCCATTGTATCTCATTTGTACATAATAGAGGGATCAGTTGCCATCTTAGCTGTATCATAAATACGAAAAATACTAAGGTAACATTGCTCCTGACGGGGTGTACTTGATAATGAAAGTGCTGGTCAATCTTTATATCAGTTCGTCAAATAAATGTTTCCTCTATTTGATTTGTCTATCAGCAAAAGTTATAGTTTTTTTCTATGAAATTTCAGCTTTTGATAAATAAATTTCCATAATTTCGCAATCCTACCGTTATTTCTTGCAATTATTGAAAATTGTTCAATAATCAATTCATCGACAGCAATTGGACGCACGTTGATCCCGCGCTACTTTCGCAGCATCTTCGAGGGTGGTGTTACAGATCTTTACTTCAATGTGAAACATGCTAAGGAATCGTTCCACAACACGACAATCACGATGGATTGTGAACTTGCATCGATGGTTACCCACCACGGCAAGCCACTCTTTACCAAGGTCGGTGGTGCCTACATAACTTAACAGTGTTTCATAATTCATAGTTTAACATACACACACTACACGGTTCAGCACAATATACTACTGAAGTTATACCGCAGTCTAATACCCTACACAGCCTAATATACTGCTTGCCTAACACCAATGCAGTAATGAGCTTCCTGCACTAATGAGCTGATTAAACATACAGTACTCAACCTAACAAACTACACAGCCTTATTCACTACATAGCCTGTAACACTATAGGACCTAACACAATACATAACAAGCCTAACTGGGTGCATGTTGATGCAGTTGATAAACAGTGGTGTAATACGTGAACTGTGCATCCACATGCAGGTCGTCGCTGAGGGCAGGTTGCTGCTAGAGTTCACATTCGATGACCTCATGCGTATTCGCACATGGCACTTCGCCGTGAGACAGCACAAAGAACTCATACCCCGCAATGTTATAGCGATGCAGGTGGGTGCTTTGTGGGTTAGGGTCTGTGTGACAGCACAAGGAGCGGATACCATGTGATGAGGAAGAGATGCAGATTGGTGGGCAATTTGTTCGTTACGGTATGGTGAGAAGGTAGGAGGTCATACCTTGTAATGTCATTACGATGCAAGTGGCTGGGTAACTGGCAGGTTAGGAGCCATGAGACAGCAAGAGCTCTTGTAATGCCATAGCGATGCAAGTAGGTGTCTCTGTGGGTTGAGATCTGTTAGACAGCACAAGGACCTCATGTCTTGTAATGCCATAGCGATGCAAGTAGGTGTCTCTGTGGGTTGAGATCTGTTAGACAGCACAAGGACCTCATATCTTGTAATGCTGTAGAGATGCAAGTAGGTGTCTCTGTGGGTTGAGATCTGTTAGACAGCACAAGGACCTCATGTCTTGTAATGCTGTAGAGATCCAAGTAGGTGTGTCTGCGGGTTGAGATCTATTAGACAGCACAAGGACCTCATATCTTGTAATGCTGTAGAGATGCAAGTATGTGTCTCTGTGGGTTGAGATCTGTTAGGCCCTGCTCATACTCCCCAATTTCATTACCACGAGTGTATATCAGTAAAGACAACTCCATATTTAGGGCCTCAAATATCACTACACTAGATCCTGATTAAATGCTGTGCAATTTTCTTTGATAAATCTATAATTCACATCGATTTTTTCGGGAGCTATTCACTGGGTTCTAACCATTGTCTACCACGGTTTACAGAATTTCCCAATATCTCAGCACTAATCAGTACTATCATGTTGAAAAATTTCACTTGTGAATCTGTGTATTCGACTAAATACTTTATCCGGTTTTCTTATAACTGATCAACTGGTGGGATTTCATCATCTTTACAGATGGATAAGTGCTAATGTGTTATATATTGTGTACAGCTCGTGTTTGCACACTGATGTCTTGATGGGACATGTATTTATCATTATATACTTACATCGTAACATAACCCAAACTGTTGATTTATCTTATCTCTATTGAAAGGTTTTCTCTGTACCATATATATAGCGTGGATTAACATTTGACTTACGATAATTGTGCCATTATTTCAATAGTTCGTGTATTATTGGTATCATACAGCCACGATGTCTGGCAGCTATGATTATTGTCACGTGACCGAGTGATTGTCTATGTTTGTCACTGTCACGCGTCATGTACAGGAACCGTCCATGCTTGAGCAGCTGTCCAAGAACATCACTCGTCAGGGCCTCACTAACTACACTCTCAATTTTCTCAGGGTAACAATGTTACATTTGTTAAAGATCGGTATTAGTAGCCTTATTAGTCTTATACCAGAGGAAGAAAAGGAAGTGTAACACCTTTTGAGACTGAATTTATTCATGAACAAGCTTTCACATATATGTAATATGTTTCATTGGGCATATGGAATGAAAATATTCAACATGTCAAATAGGGAGAATTTATACGAATTAATCAGATGCGAGTGAATGATACCGAATTACTGAGAGAAGTATCATGTATTAACAGCGACGATTATAAAATAGCTCAGGTGATAGCATTATGATAGCATGATAATTTTTGTTATTGTGTACATATGGTTGTATCAGAAGGGGTACATAACATCGTTGGTGGCAGACATCTGTTGTCAATTGCAGACTTTAGACACTGTCTGACCTTTGTTTAGTTAGAAGTAGAGTTTAGTTTATTTAGTTAGTGGCAGAGTTTTATTTACTTGGTTAGTGGCGGAGTTTATTTTATTTAGTCATTGTAAGAGTTTAGTTTATATCGCTAGTTGAAGAGTGTAGTTAATTTGGTTAATGAAAGTTTAGTATATTTGGTTAGTTGAAGAGTGTAGTTTATATAGTTAATGGAAGATTTTAGTTTATTTGGTTAGTGGCAGAGTCTGTATGTATGTAGTTATAGGTTTATTACCAGACCATTCTTCACCCTCAACAAAGTTGAAAGCTAGTCCACAAATGTGGTTAACATGACAAATTGATTAGCCTCACTTATAGGGCGTGGGAAAAACCACTATGAAAAACTCACTGAGTCTGGGCAGACAATTGACATTCCATTCAAGCCATTGGTTTCAACCATCTACAGATGGGCTACATATGTAACACACTAAGTCTGTGATAGTTATTGGTTATTTAGATGACATCGCAGGGACTGCCATCCATAAAGCATGTGAAGCACAGCCACACCAGGGGGAAAAACCATAACAGAACCACACTCCAAGGGTTACCGAGACCCACCATCTGCACAGGGTTTAAAGGTTTTCTGGCAGAAAAACGCCACAAATAGTATTCTGGTTAGAGCAGGAATTGAACCAAGGGTCTCATAGTGAGATTCAGTCATACACTTTATTCACTATGCTCACTGCCCAACACCCCGCCCCTTCCCTCCTAGTGGCAGAGTTTAGTTTATTCAGTGGCAGGCTCTGTTGGTATTCACTAACGGTGGAGTGAATGGACGACGATCAGGAGTGTGACTACATTCACTGACATTGTCATAACCATTCATGCATACATGACTTTGTGTTTTGTTGACTGAAACGCGTTTCAGTTGTGCGTGATCTTGGAGCCGATGCAGGAATTGATGTCGCGTCACAAAGCGTACGGCCTCAACCCACGCGATTGTCTCAAAACCACACTCTTTCAGAAGTGGCAGCGGATGATCGCCCCGCCGGGGAAAGGCAAGAAAGGCAATCAATTTTCTTTCCTTTTTACTCGCTTAAACCCTACTAATCAACGTGTAGCTTTACTAACTGGGTGTTGGGCCAAATTCATGGCAGTTCTGTATGTCACGAATAAATTGTTGTATCTTATTCAGTAATCAACCTCCTTCACATGCCCGCCTCCTTTACCGCATCTCACAAATTATTTCCTCTATTTCACATATTAAATATGGCTTATAGTTATTGTATCATTTAAGTCGCACTAGTCATCTCTCCATGGCATGAAAAAATTACTACTTGCAATAGCTGGGAATATAAATGGACTTGCTTCACGATACTCTCCATGTGGGTCTCGCAGTGTCCGTCTGATGGCTACAGATTGACACTACCTGATGGGACATTCATGGGTTCAGAGGTCTGCTAGTCATTTGACTTTTTTTCACATGAAAAAATATGAAAATATCACAACAATATGTGACTACATTCATTGCCATGTGCGAGAATAGTGCGCAGTTTTCTGGTCACTGTCCACAATGCCTCCAGTCAAAATGTTTCTCGAAGTTGGGTTTTTAATAAGATGTGGTTGGCCACATTAGCTGTTTTGTTAAATATGAGAAATACTAAGGTAACGCTTTGGGTGTGTGAAATATTTCATGGTAGTCTATTCATTGGCTAACTTGAGCAGATGTTATGTTACAGTGAGCTCTTCAAATCAGACTCTGCCTATTAATCCCTCCGTCTGATAGTATTTTTTCAAAATATATTAAAAAACCGCTTGCAATATGACAGACATTGGGTTTGTCTTATTCAAATTTGTTTGATGCATCGCTAATGTTTTTAACTTTACTTAAAAAAATATAAAAACCATTTGTTGCAGAGCTTTGCAATGTATCAGACATTGTTTGTGGGTTGGTCTTATTCATATTTACATTCACATTCGGGGCACGCAATTAGAGAAGAGGGAGGTAATTTCAGCTGGTGTTTGTATTTTGCTTAATCATTTTCTCTAAAACTGTTTCTTGAAGAGCTTTTGAGTGTGGAAATGAGTTAACATTTGTTATTTGTTAATATTTCTCGTTATAATGATGCTAACATTTTCTTAAAAATCTTCTCTAAAAACCACTTATTGTAGAGCTTTGCCATTTGGCAGTCTCTTTTGGATCTGTTAGGCATATCGTCATCGGACCAAGGGAAAGTAATTTTGGAGATGCTTGTATCTTCACTCCAAAAATGTCAAGAACCACATGTTACACAGCTCTGCAAATTGGCAGATATAATCCCTTGGTTGGTCTCTTTCAGATTTGTTAAGCAAATCATCAGACCAAAGGAATTTTTAAAACGATGTTTTACCTTAAAAAATTTTCTCACCAAATTTAAATTTTGTAAATGCTTTGAATGTTCCAGACGAGTGTTTTGAGGCCTGTTTGGCCTCTTGTTTTAATATCCAAGTATCTCTAGGGCTTTTGGCCTTTCTTATATCGAAATGAGTGTTTTGAAGCCTGTTTAACTTCCTGTTTTAATATCCGAATATTTATTTTGCTACAGTTTTTTTAAGTTTTCACTTATATTCCAGCATCTCAAGTTCTTCTTTTATTTGACGTTTTATTCTTTCTTTGTTTTTGATTTCCTTCTTTTTATTATTTTTCTCATAGTCAGGTGAGGGTCTTGAGGCTTCTCTCCTGTCTTGTTACAGGTCTGTCGTGTCGTGTCGCCGCATTTTTTATCAAGGGCAATTAGTTGTACATGATCATTCATTGTCAGTCAAAAGAATGATCACATAAAAATTGGTCGAATGAAATATAAGAAAATGGGGATGTGGGAGGCATTAAATGGAAACATGCCTGGTGTCAGTGGGTGGTTAGCAACCTTTAATCAGCAAAGAAACATGATAAATGTAATGGAATCAATTATTGATCAGTAGTGCTGTTATTATAATTTAATATGGGGGCATGGCATAAAGAAAGTTAATTAGATGAAATATTTTAATATCAATTTACAGTAAATATAAATGCCTCATTGAACCCTTCAATACAATAATATGGCTTGTTTTGCGTATTGGTAACATTTAACAAATTAAAATTAAACGCATTTTCATGGCAAGTCTAAAATGTATTTGAGCCCTTTTAATGTTGAATAGATTTTACATCGTAATTCCATAATTTAAATATGTATTTTCATTAGATTAAATAGTGTGTATTAGGATGTTGTAATATTTAATTCATAAGTCTGATATTAAAATATAAAAGATTCTAATTCCAAAATGAAATTACAAGGGTTTATTAAGCTTTATAAAACTAAATATTTACTGTTTCACTTGATTAACACTTTTGCGGTTATTACAGAAACCACGAGGCAGCCGGCGAAACGACGAAAGAGAAAATCATCGACGGGTAACAATTCAGCGGCTGCTAACACTCGGGACACAGGAGGCAAGCAGAAGAGGTCGCCAGGCCCTCCCGGATTCAACCCAATACCAGGCGTGAGTTTCTGGAAGACATTTTTTAATGCACTCTATCGCGTAATGAAATTCTTGTTTACAAAAAAGAACCATTCATGTTATTATGATGGATTTTTATTTCTGAAAGATAGTGATTTATATTTATGATATTTAGGGATTTATGTTCATGGAGGAGATGGATTTCTTCTAATGCAAAGGATATTTCTATTTATTATATTGCAGGATTTTTGTTTCTAATAAAAAGGGATTTATATTCTCATTATCAAGTGATTTATGTTAATTGAAAAGCTACATTTCTGTTCATTAAAAATATAAAAAGGATTAATATTTATGATTAGAAGGATTTTTATTCCTCCCAGAAGGAGTTATACTCAGAATGGAGTTGATTAATGGGATGAGATGCGATGCTGTAATATGTAATATTGTTGCCACTGCAGGATGTCATGGTCGTGGGTGAACCGGCACTGATGGGTGGTGAATTTGGTGACGAGGATGAACGGCTCATCACTCGACTGGAGAACTCTCAGTTTGACGCGGCCGTCATGCCCGAAGATGATACGGTCGATCGGCTCAACTCTCCCTCGCTACAACACAGCCCCTGGGGTCAAGACAAGAAGCCGAATCTTCCCCCGCCAACGTCAGCACCACCTCATGATAAACCCGAATGATCCTAAAGCATTGCCCTTGTTATTGTTGCGTGTATATGCCACTGGAATGTGAGAGCATTTGTGGGGTCACGTATGTATATATATGTATAGGTTGAACCAATGGTTCGCTGTGTGGGCCACAGTTGACCCTATACAGACTAACCTAACTTATAACCTTGTCAAGTAAGTGGGAAGCATATAGGTTGGTGATAGCAAGTTGTTTATTTGTGGGGTCAACATATGCCCTGTATATCTATGGCCCCACTCTATGCGCCTTATGCATCCGTGACCCCAACATGTGTAATCTGTACAGACTTCACCAGTTGTGGCCTATATATGTGTAGCCTGTACATGGGGCGGGGGGCAGGGTATCAGTAATATTTACATCCGTGGCCTGTACGTCTATGGCCCCATAGCATCAGCATCTGTTTCCTCCTCATCTGTGGCCTGCTCATCTGTGGCCTCCTCATCTGTGGCCTCCTCATCTATGGCCTCATCATCTGTGGCCTCATCATCTGTGGCCTCCATTTTAGACTCTGTAACTTGGTCTCACTTCATGTACAGTTACTTCCCTTCAAGTAGCAAGTCTGTTGGAGAGGAGTTAATGTCAGCTACAAGACAGACACACAGCACCATTCAGAGAAGCAATTACTCCAAGATCAGAAGGAATTATTTATTTGGGTGACTTGGACAATCTGAGTTGGTCAAACCACATTTGTTCCCAGTTTGTACTACAGTGGTTCTTCACAGACAAGATGAGATATCTTCGCTGACTAACCATCTAACCAACCATTGTAGCTTTCGGTAATACAGTCTCATCTACAATGGTATTCAATTATAGCCCGACCCCTTGTTTTATGTGTCATTGAATGAAATGTGGTGTGATGTAATATATTATGAACTATTTCCTCTGGATAAGGTCGAGTATTTGTTAAGGCATTATGAAAACATTGGCATAATGTCCAATAAACCTTATAAAAGAAATATACCAATTTGCAAATTATGCCATATTTCTATGTAGTTTTCACGAATGTGAAGTACAATACAATCATGACGGGCAGTTATCAGGCAGAAAGTATTTTAAATTCCACCTACAATCAGGGTCGTGTGTTTCAAATGCTCTCTGGACAGTCCCTTTGGCATTTACCTCTCCGCTATCCCATCTCATTGTAAAAATAGTCACTTATCACAGATGTAGGGCAGTGTGCGGCATATGTTGGCTTCAGGTAGGTACCAGTGGCTTGCCCAGACTCTGGTTTTCACATCTCCGCTGTTTTGGTGCTCGACGACAAAATTAATGAACGCCAGTCATGCAGAAATACCCATCATATAACGCAATATATTTTAATGGAAAAAATTTTTAATGGATTAAAATTTGACAAAAAAGCATGTTTCAACATCTATTAACTTGTTCCATCTATTAAAGCAACTAAAGGCAGATAAAAAACTACACAATGAATAAATATATATCATTTGGTCTTTATTGCATTAGTGAAAAACAGCTATCTGGCACAGGTGAAAATAATGCCCTTGCATCTTGTTAGCATAAACATATCTCAGCTCATTTACAGTCATCTCTGTTTATACAATCCAACAAATTTTACAGAAATGTTCATTTTTCTAATGCTGTGCATTTCTGTTAATATCGCAGCCTTTTGTAAGTAAACGGTCCGCGATATATCACTAATCGCTGCACAACAGTTTTTCATCAAAAACCTTACTGAAGAAACTATTGGTATAAACATCTGGTATAATTGTGTTTCCCTTATAAAATAACTCTGGTAAAAATTTTACTGACATTTATTCTCTGATTAAACTTTTGGTTTTCATGTCTACTATAGTTAAGCTACATTCGTATGTATTTAGGCAGTGTTACAGTCCACATATGTTGCCAAACTTGCCATACAGTACGACATCATGTCCCAATTTGGCAGCAAGTTCTGGTCTAGCATCCCATTGGAAATTATATAACGACGTTTTAAAATGAAATTAATGTAGGACTATATACTAAATTTGCCTCCATATTTTGGTTGGTCTAGCTTGGGCATGGAAGAAACTGTAGTCCATTTTGTTAAATGGGGGCCCACTATTTTAAATGTGCCCTTACTTGACTCAGTACGTATTGTGCTAATTTAAAATTCTGTCTACAGTAGATTTCTCAGTTGTCCTATTCTCCGGCTTGTTACCAATTATGAACGGAACATTGCTGTACTTTTCTGAGGCTATTTATGCCTTTAATATTCGTGACCTGAAATTTTGTTCTTTACATTGATGTGACCCTAAACACAATTTTTCCCATGCCCTATCAAGCACTGCATCATGACCAAAACTTTTTTATAGATCTAGCATATGTTAATTTTACATTGTTAAAGAGATATCTGCATTTAATTATCAAAATTTAAAGTATCTAGAACTAATTTCTTAAATAATAATATGTATAGGATGCCATGCTGCTGCATCAATTAACTGATCCCTACATTCCACCCTCAGATAACAAACATTACAAGGAATGTTTAACAAGCGAATTAAGTTAAATTTTGTATCAAACGACTTAATCGTTACATTTGGTGTGGTGCGGTAATTTTTTGTAAAGCAATAAATTTTGTTGTATAATTTATATAACAACTAATATATTACTTTTGTATTGTACATAATGCGTCACCACCAAACACTGTTACATTGTATAAATCATGTTTACTTGGTATAAATAATGTTTACATCGTTCACAACTAAAATATACATTAAATCACGAAAGTAAAGTCTAATATTGTATTTCCATGATGTCTTTATTTTTCCTGTCGAAATGTAAAATTCTTCCCACCACGAATTGCTCCATCGAGTGGTGCAAACTCCAGTCTGGGAACTAGTGCAACATGAAGTGTGTTGGTTTACATTCCCCACTCAGTATTCGTTCTGCCAACCCACAGAAGGATGACGAGTGATTCGGCCTTGTGGAAGTGTTCCGTGAATAGTATTTGGTTACCCATCCAAGCACAGGCCTAGCTCGCTGCTGATTAAACAATGTCAATGTAGCAATGACACGATGAGAGCAGATCAATTTTCTTTTATAAATCTTTTTAAATTAATCATTAATACAAGATTTCATCAGTAGATAATGTGTTTAAAATATAGTTACTGCATGAAACTGGCTTCGATGGCAGGTTCTTAACCATAGTTCTGATTTTTAAGTGTTAATTATGGTATGATGATTGAAGACCACCAAAGGGTGCAGAGCTTGGTTTCAGACAGCTACTTCTTCATGGCTGCAGGAAATGGCCACTCACATTGCCTTGAGTGCACTTGACTCGTGAGATTGAGAGTAACACGAGCTTTCTTAACAAGCTATCGAGTATACATGATCTGGTGAATGGGCGGAAATTACATACACATTTCACACCCAACTGTTATCAAACAGTAACCCACAAAGAAAACAAATAGGGAGACATCTAATGACATCGAAGCTAGAGAAAGAAAGGAAACGAAAGAGGATTGATACCCGAATATAACCAAATATACAGGATTAAAGTTCATTTAGCTTTGCTGTCAAACACACTTTGCATCAGTAATCACTATGAATGCCCTATGGTGTAATGTTATAGTCTACTTATAGGTTTACATTATCTATAATCATATGCAATGCAATACGCAGTAACATGCAAAACTATTGATATATCGCGTTCTATGTGATACGATAATAAGGATCGCTCAGAAATAATGATGACAAAGAATATAAAGATGGAAACTGGAGATTTATTACCACAATGTAAGCTCCTAAAAGATAGACAAAAAGGTGACGACCACAAGTAGTTCCTCATTAGGCTCTCTATGGTATTTAGAAAGTAAGATATGTCTCGTCTATGTCAGAGATTTACCTTGGATAAACGGATAGTTGGTTTGGCCATAAGCTATGTTGAAGCAGTGTATGTTTTGAGTTTATTTTCGAATTGGCGAAAAGTAGTGGTTGCCGAATGTCTAATGGAATTAAGATGCAATAAGATATTTTTTCTGAATCAAATTTTACAACAATGACATATATATATACCTATTTAGCATACAAATTCTATATTGCATGATATAGTATAATAATCGATCATAGAACATTACTATGTCGTATCATGATAGGAAAGGGAGGCAACAGAAGAAAGTGATATTGATTGCCCCGGATTTGATAGATTTCTGTCATCCAAAATATACTATATATCCTACGGTGAAAAAATTGAAGTTCTTGTGTAAATATAGCGATATACTGAAATACTATCAGTTAGTAGGTAGGAAATAAGATACTAGAGCAGGATATAAACTGTTACCCAATATACATTATACACAATTGCATTTAAGAGGCTGGATGCAGTAGATTAAAAAGCCTGGCTACCGAGGTGAACACGTTTTCGTCCGAGGTATGAGTAAGAGGTCGAGCAGTACTGTTCTCTAATAGAGAATTGCAGTAGAGGGAGTTCTGTGGCAGGCAGATTTACATAGAAAGAGTTACAGCTGTAAGTAGTTTGTGGGGGATGTATGGACCACTAACCCTAGTTTATTGTTCGAGTCTATGACTCCTATGATCAAAGAATCTTACCCCTTAAAGATCCATAGGTGTCCCCCAAAAATCTATGGTCTATAGAAACTTTTCAAACAGGTATTCTTTTGATCGTAGGAGTCATCGACTCGAACCCTAGGGTGAGGGATAGTGTTATGGTTAGTGGTCCATACATCCTTCACAAACTACTGTTGTATGTTTTCCTCTGTGCATTTCTTTCCGGCTATTCAGAAAACCACATTGGCTACCCGATTTACGTAACTTGTATATTTTGTTACTGATTTCAGAGCGTGGCACAGAGGTGATGTTTCACATAGTGGGGGATAGATCGAATGTTGCCTAGGTACATATAGCCAGCTTGAAGAGTTTTAGATATCTGTTTAGGGCAGGCCATGTGATTGCCGAATATAACACTGAGTGTGCGAACGAACATGGCTTGAGGGTCTGATGGTTGTTCTCGTGATGGTGATGGAGATTTCTGTGAGGGGGGGGAGCAGTGAAGAATGGTGAAGAGATAATAATGAGTAAAGTTTTATTTGTCAGTAATCATCCAGTCAAAGATATCATTGAGACATTAATGTAATTTTTAATGCGAATCTGTCCTTCAGATATTTAGAGGCCTTCATCTTGAGAAGGTACGGGGCGAGTCCGGTACCATCGAACATTGGCATAAAACATGTGGTCGGGGGCGGCCATGTTTATCGATGACGTCCTTAATGAGAGCATTCATGGTATTGAAAACTTAAAATAAAAACAGTGAGAAAGAACACTGAAGTGATGGCTTTGATCGTAGAATTATGAATTTACAAGAATTTTATTAAAACAATAATGTTTAATGACACAATGTTTATGACGTGAAACTCGCGCAATTACAAAGGAATGATGAATTCTCTTAACATGGGCTCCATATGGCCATAACCCTGTGACAATATTATACTACTCAAAACTTTTTACTCAAGGCCAAAGTAATCCAAGCCCATACACGAGTACCGACATTTTACTACACATTAGCCCAGTTTGTAAATTTGACGTGGACTGTTCACACTGAATTTCTTACATTAGAAGTAGTGTTTTAGTGGTTGTTACGTATACCTCTATCTACCGGAATGCCTCCAAGACAAAATTGTCGCTATTTGACGTCAGAAGATCCGAATAAAATAAATATAAATATTTGGCATTTATATACCCCCCCCCCCCCCACTCCATGCATGCATGCTCACAGGGTGGTCCACGCTAAAAAATTACAATTCATAATGTGTGAAAAGATATGACTTAAGCATGGTTT
>WURV02015358.1:0-23472 GCA_011762755.2 Epimenia babai
TTAAGGATTGAAATTTTGTCTTTAAAAAACGTCTTATAGACAAGTATATGCGGTAATCAATTTGTAGGTTAGCTTTTTAAAGGTCTAGGATGGCCTAGACAGCGATTACCTATCAGGCTATTATTACGTACATACATGGTTGGGCTTGAACTCACTACCTCCAGATAACTGGTTGGGTGCTCTACCAACTGACTTTTATCAACATCATTACTGTCATCTTCATCGTCCTTATTCAAACAAATACAGTACAGGGGTTCCACAGTATTGGCTACTTATAAAATAGGGAGCTATGTAGTAATTAGCCCATATAATAAATAAAATGCGTGCGAAAGGCGCCTGACTTCATTTATGCAATTTATTTTGTTGCCGCTAGTGGTTCAGTGGTTAGAAGCGGTGTTTTTCATGCGAGAGGTTGCGAGTTAGAACCGGCACAAACCTGGGATTTTTTCCCGCACCTTCCACATCAGGAAACGAGCAAGATTTTCATGCTTGAATATTGAGAAAGATTCATCGTGAAATGGTTTATTATAAAAATATATTATAGATGTAAGAAGGCAATGTTGTACGTGCGACTGACATTTAATTAGAAAGTAGCACCAAAACCTCGCCTTTATCTTTACCTTTATTTCCTTATGTATTGTACAACTAATTAATTTTAAAAATTCTCCACCAGTCATATTTTCTGATCATCACCGCAATTCAACAATTTGTTCACTGGCTTAATTACAACCTTCCGGAAAATTCCATAGAAATCCGTTCATACCTTTTCATGTAGTGTCGCTAACTAACAGAGAAACAGACAAATGGAAAGACGCACAAATGGACAAAGAGAAACCAACGAACGCTGATAAAAACATTCTCCCCCTCGAGGGAAAAAAGAATCTGGAGAATTTGAGAAATTTTTATGATATACCTTCAATATATACTACGTAATAAAATTCTCGAGGTAAAAAGGACAGTGGCTGAGTGAGTAATTAAATATAAAACATTTAGCTAAGATATTTCATATAGGCGTGCTCAACCTTTGATGTATTAAATCTGGTTGAAGAAATCCTTTGGATTTCACCATCTTTGTTCATTGTATATGATGTATTTGAGATAAATCATATTTTGGATTGATTATAAAGATAAAGAATCCTATGGGTTGATTATGAAGAGAGGAAATCCTCTGGATTTATTATAAAGACAAGAAATCCTCTGAATTGATTATAAAGACAAGAAATCCTCTGAATTGATTATAAAGGCGTTTTATTCTATATAACACAAAAGATTATCTCCTGCCACATTACGCTCCCAATTTTTATTGCATTCCGTCAGCAAAAAATAATTTTATTCCTTTATTCCTTTATAAGGGTATGATACATTAATCTAAATTTCAATGCAAACACTGATATGAAGAAGTTACAATATGTATAAAACGCTACACCTAAGCAAAAAGTTTTTATATTGAAGTAAAAACAGAGTTATATTTCGGCTGGCATGACTTTCACAGGATCGGATCTACCATTCCTGAAAAGAATGACGTTAAGCCTCTAGGCATCCTAATCGATTTAAATCAATCAAAGAAAACCAAGTTGTGATACTACAGTCAAACCTCCGTTATTAGAACACATTTTATTATACATTCTAATCATGCATTGCTGTGAATTTAAATTCATTCAAAAGAAACATCAACGTAACTTTAAAATAAGTTTAAAATAACAACGGTATTCATGATGACAATGTAACATGCAGACGACGATAAAAGGCGGGAATTTTCAGACAGGAAGTAAGAAAAACCGTGACTAAAACATGGATCGTAGACGTTGAAAGTTCAACATATTTTAATAAGCGAAATAAGAAAAAAATCAGCAAATCTGCGTTTTTTGGTACAGGCGAAATATAAATTTGGCGAAAAATATGCGCCATGTAGTATTACTTATTTGAGGAAAGCAAGGTAGAGATGGAGACACATTATATGAAAACAATAGCCCCAAAATTCGGAGTATGCGCCTTTGCAGAATGAGCCTAGTTCGAACGTTATGCAAGCCTCAACTTGTGGCAAAAAGCTGCCATCAGCGTGATAAGATTAATTGTTAATTATGCATAAACTGCATCATTGATGAATGAGTAATTTGAAACGACATTAAGCTCCCAAATCTGCGGCTTTTGCTGACGATAAAATGTCAAAATAAATTATATAAAACCAAGCTTGTATATATGTAGACTAGACGGTGGAGACGTGCATCTCTGTATTGCCTATATATCGCGAATGCAAAGAATAAAAATAATAGCTCAGAGATTTTATTCTGAATATTTAAGTCTAGCCTTAATACAAGCTTTGTAGGATAATAAGATGTCAAGTCTGTGATGTACTGGATTAAGGGTAGATACTATGATAGCCTTTCCCATTATAGCCTCTCATGTTAAAATCACAAATTTATTTCCGCTATAGCCTCTGCGTTTTGGAGCTGCTTAAAACAACCCTAACCCCAACCCTAACCCTAACCCAACCCTTTGATAATCTGGAGAGGCTATAATGGGAAGAAAAAAACGGGGGCTATAATGGGTATAAATCAGAGAGGCTATAGTGGGAATCGCCTAATTAGTATAACAATAGGGGCTATAACGGGAAAGGCTATAATAGGAAGTTCCCGACTTCAAGCACTAAAAACTCTGCCATTTGGTATTAAGGTCGATTATTGCTGGTAACAAATATTCTTGCATATCGCTGGCGGAATGAAGACTAAATCTCGATCTATCTCAACGGGTATATGATCGAAATACATTGGGAAATTTTGCTTTTGCGCGCAGCTCAGTTGGCAGAGCACCGATTGGTCATATGGTTGTCGTGGGTTCGTATGTCGTCGTCTCATTATAAATAAACATGATCCTATCATAGACTTAGCGGAGTGTGCGACATATATAGTTCATATGTAGACCTTTGGAACCAGTGGCGTGAATGGAAACAGTTAAATTGTCTGCCCAATTGTCAAACTAGGTGTTTCCCCGCACCCCTTATAAGTGAGGCTAAAACAGGCCAACTACATATCTTCGTGTAGTTAGTGTGAGTGTGATAATAACAACAATTATAACAATACCATTTAGTGACAAAGACCTCAGAACAGTTATTCAACAAAATTAGCTTCCTGATATATGAGGTTCTATTCCACGACGTATCGAACAAATACATCGATATCTTCAGAGCGCGCTAATGAAACTGGGACTGCGAGTCAGAAAAATTGCATGCACCGGCAACCCTATCCTCTTCCAATTATCCCAATTACCAGTAACTCCACTGCCGTGAGTGTAGAGACATACCCGTTCGACGTTTCGTATTTCATGTATAGAAGGTAGTTGTATTGAAGACATACATGCAGCAACCTTGTACCTACCTATAGATAAGTGGCGTATTACATGTATAGAAGGTAGTTGTATTGAAGACATACATGCAGCAACCTTGTACCTACCTATAGATAAGTGGCGTATTACCTTTAGTCATCCAGTTAGTATTTAGCAAGTGTTGCAGGATATCGACCTATGTTCTTCTCTTAACCAAAGGAAATGTGTGCGTCTCACTATTAATCCCCCACTAGTCGAAGTTTAGTGCTGATTTTTCAAGGGGATAGTCTACAATTTCCTCGCACTGATCCCTCTTTTGCAACAATTAACATAATTAGATATTACCACGATCTTCTTGATTGAATTATGACAAAAAGCGACACCAGTTTACCTGTGTTCGTCATCTTCGTCACAAGAGTTTGTGGGAGACTCGACCGGTGACCACGAACAGGGAGATATGTCACCAAAATTCTGCAAACGAACTCATAATTGTTCAGTGGCCCAACGTTTGGTGTATGTCAATTTATCCCGGGAGAATCGAGATATTTTTGACTTGCATATAATATTAGACTAAATCCTTATACCAAATGTAACTTTACCAATTCGAAAAGTACAACATACCCAATTTCAGGAGCGAAATGCACAGGAAAAAAACCTACACACCTGATGGGACTCGAACCCACGACCCCCAAATAACTGGCCTGGTGCTCTACCAACGTCCCTGTAGCTCAGTTGGTAGAGCACCAGACCGGTTATCTGGGGGTCGTGGGTTCGAGTCCCATCGGGGGTATAGGATTTTTCCTGTGCATTTCTCTCCAGCTATTTATAGAACCACATTGGCTATCCTAATAACCATCACATACCCAATTTCAGTCTCCTTTCACATCAAGCGCTGATAACTGAAAAAATAGATCACACCCATCTTGTCTGTGCAACAGCAAGTTCTGCTTTTGACGTTTAAATGTCTTAACAATGCTGCGCCGTTACGTCTCACGTCTTTCCGTCAAGACCGCACAGTTGCATACAGAGGGAAGCCAGTAATCTTACTCCTGCTGTATTAAGCAGAGTCCGATAATTACTGTCCTGCCGTTCCCGCCAACTTGATATACCGCGCGTCGATGCATTTCGGGACTTATCCAATCTATAAGGCGTATTACGGCGTGCTTTGCTTGCTACGGGGATAATTGTGCTGCTGTAAAGTGTCCAATATCCGTTATACCGGACAGATGCGATAAGTGTTTGCACTGTTGCCCTGTAATAGCCAACGACACCAGGCGCGTTTTTAGAGTTTCCTACCAAGACTCGCAGCGATCCATTAAGTGTCGTATTTAAGGAAACCTGTTCATATGATGTTGGTACAACCCCCAGCATTGTTACGCCACGGCTTTTTTCTCTGGGATGCTGGTATTTGGTATTTTGATGGTACTGTCTCATGTGCCACAGTCTTGCCTTCTATCTTAACGCAAACATCATAAATCCCCCCCCCTGATTTGGCAATCCGCATAATCGGTTTGAATGCTGATCAACTGGCGTTGAGCAAATGTCAACCTAAACTCGTTATATCCCTATGATAATAAAGAAAATTGACAATTTTGAAGAATGATAAGGTATGTCAACGCAATGCGTGTAGGTCTATCTCTCATAACGGTCGATGTGAACTCTTCTTTATGCCTTCAGTCATTTTATTCATGGGCCGAAAGACGCGTGGAAATAATATAGGATGTGGACGGTACAACCCACTATGAGTTAACGAAACTGGCATTAATTATTGAGAATACAAGACCTTTTAATTTGTGTAATATTTCCCAGGACTAACGTTTTTAAGGCTAGGTAACAAGCGCCATTTATTTGAAAGGTTTAATAAGACTGGACAGAGTTGATGATAAAATGCTAACAACAATTTAATGATAGTAATTATTAATGTTTCATCGCGACTTACGTTGGAATCAAATATGGCGGCTCGACGACCTCGGCGCACGACGGGCGGATAATTCTCGCAGTCGCTTTCATCAGATGGACTCGTAAGACTCCCGGTGCTGACTCGTCGTGTCTAAAGTAGACGTGGTCCATAAATCATTGAATGCTCAATGTGTATGTATTATGAACTTCTATCGCAATCTGTTATTAGCGTACCATTAAAATCACTAACATCCTATCTCAGCCATTGTATCTCTGTATTGCTTGGTAAGGTCAGGGAAGCTGATTGTTGCAGGGGAAAATCGCCTGCGCGAATATGCGCTAATAACACTATATTGTCTCTTTGATGTAATCAATCAGATGAGATTGATTGGTTGTACTTTCCACCGTACCACTGTGATATTAATGGCCAGCCGAGTGCAGTAACGACACTCTATAGTGTCGATTTTCATAGCGGAGATCAAGAATTTTTCTAGAAGACAAGCTATGGATGTGGTGTATTTTTGAATGAATAATAAATTATTTATTAACACTCAAAAGACATGATACAGGCAAAGTTTGGAAATGCATCGTCATATAGACGGTAATTAAACATAATTTCGATTTTGGTGGATATTTTAGTTAAAAATAATAAATTTCTAGATGCTAATAAATATTCTATGACTGAACGAGAGTCAGCTATACTTTGCCTCGTGTACAGCTATATCTCCGGAGTAATAAGTAACGCTTAAAGGCCTCTTTTTCTAAAAATATGCCCCCACCCAGCCAATAAATTCAATGTCGCAGGCCTATGGTCAAGTGACTACCTTGAGAATGTGGAAAGTCTATTTTTCTATGGAAGGATTTTTTTATTGTTTCTTTCATTATACAGGTTGATGTAATATAATTATATGACTTCAATTTTCGAAGACAGGGACTCCTTTCGCAATGAGAGCGTGTAGATAACAGGTTCTGGTGTTTTCTTTCAATGCTGGTTATTCCAACCGGCCGAATGTTATAAACTAATTTGTTACACTGCGAAATACAAAAACGATTAAGTTATAGAACGCGAGGAGTGTCTATTAATGACTACAACGGAAATAACTACAACGAAAAAATGAGGGTTATTGAAATATAAGAAGTGTATACCTTTGGAGAATCAATTGTGCAGTTTGTCCACATTATGTCTTCAACTTTGTCATGCTGTATGTCGTAAACCTTAGCATTGTGGATTTTACATTTCCAGAACAAATGTTTATCTGACCAACTATGAAACAATCGAAGTGTTGTAGAAAGATAGAACATTGCTCGTTTTAATTACCGTTTCTTTTTCGGTTAAAAGTCTGGCTATAAAGTTATTCTTGTATTTTTATTCGGTTCAGATTATCTACAATAATTATAACAATTAAAATATCTGAGTAATCAACAAACTTTAGTTTTATGAAAACATGGAAGTCACGTGATTAGAAATGTAAAGTTAAATTTATTATGGGCTAGTCAGATTGAGCTTGAGCTTACATTTAATGTGCAAGCAACAATTGCTTTTATTATATAGCAGATAACAAGGTCCCAAGTGAGTGAATCGAGGTTTCGATCGATGGACCGTTTGCGTTCGCCGTACATGGCATATACATGTTAGTTTTTCCTGAAGCTAATGACATAGCAGGACGATTATAAACGCCAACAAAGACTAAAGCATATATAATCATTCGGTGGTGACATGATTTGAATACGAATAAAACGGGGTAAAATATTCCGTTCGACGTGAACGACTAATCTATCATATACGAAAACGCCTAATTGGCCTCCATACCAATGGTACGATTTGGTTTGTTTTAAACATTTTTTTATTTCAAACATCGAAATTTAGATTGAGCTCGAGCAATTATTACTCATGTTAGCTCTTTCCAACATGGTAAAACACACAGTAGGATACAAAATGGCGATGTCATCTTATAATTATATAAAATTAATCTAGCAATTACTAAAGAAAATTAATACATGATAGTATGCGTTCCATATTATGATTATAATATCCCCGAAAATATATTAATCAGACGTAGATTGGTAAAGGTGTTGCATTAAGTTAACCTGTCAAGAGTCCATTGACAAGACATTCGAACGCGATTTGAGAACGATCTAAAATATTGAGAGATTCTAATAAACGATCAAGTGTTGATAAAGGGCTTGTCGTTGTTATGTATGCGCTTGCGGTATATACATTCTAATGAGTATAGTCAATTTTAAGGATTGAGAAATCAATTAGTTGCTGAGCACTTACGATATCGGTTCGGAAATGCCAATTAGCCCGGGATTACAATATTTCTGCTATTTCTTTCATATATCTCGATATCACCACTTATATACTGTTCACAAAAAGAAACGTCCAGCCTAAATATATGGTAATATATATCATTGTAACCCACGCGATATTTAGGATAGTTGTTGTTTATTCAACAGAATACACAATGGGTAACAAACATTACAGCGACAGACATACGTGCTTATGTTATGTATGAGAATGTACGGTACATCATACCACAGTTAATTAATCATATCTCAATTAATTTTACACAATATTTACATAATTTTGTACATTTAAAAAATAAAAGCCAGTCAAATATATCGAAGTAGTAGAGAGAATGGTTGAAGATAGTGTTTCATTATTACCAGTTAAGTATAGGTTTAGGTTAGTTGAGCCTTCGATATTGTCGACAGAAGTTGACCTGGGATAAATTGGGTCGACTAATGCACGAACGACGACTGCGATCAAATGTGGACAAACTGAGAGATGGGGTGATTCGGGAAAAGGCGAACATCGACCAGGATGTATTTATGATGCCGATAAAGTCAATGCGTCAACGAATACCGGCTGCAATCGCTTCGGATGATGGACACACTGAATTATTTAATGATTGCAGATTACCTAAAATACCATGTTGTATTACATAATTCTCGTAATAACATATATATTTAGGCCGGAAGTTTCTTTTTGGAATAAACTCGAAAATTCATGCCGGACGATACGTCTTTAGAGCTCTTGTCAAATATACATGAAGCTGTGCATTTGATTATCTTACTAGATATTTAACATCGCTAACAACTACTAAAACAAAGAAATTTTTTCGTGTGAATTTAGTTGTCGACAAAAGTCCGAGTTAATTTGCCAACAATTTACTTCGTTTAATACCTCAAGTAGTTTCTATTATAATACTATATTAGCCTTTGCATGTGTATACTGTACCTAGTAATTATACACAATGAAGACCCACAAGTAGATTTACTATTATATTTCAGGCACTGCCTAGACATGTTTTTATAAGTGTGAAAAATGTTTACCGGTTAGGTTAATAAGTAAACATGACAAAAATCTCTCATTAATTCTATCATTAAAATGGACTAATAAAATTCAAGAAAAAAATGCAAAAACCTCTGGGACTAATGTAGAACATAATTGATTGAATTTCGTTATAAATTTCGTTATTAGTTTAGATTAGATTAGGTCAGATTGATTGAATTTCATGACTAGGTTAAATTTGGTTAGGTCAGATTAATTGAATTTCATTATTAGGTTAGATTCTGTTAAGTCAGATTAAGTGAATTTCGTTATGAGTTTGGATTAGATTAGGTCAGATTAATTTAATTTCTTTACTAAGCTGGATTTGGTTAGGTCAGATTAATTGAATTTCATTATTTGGTTTGATTCTGTTAGGTCGAATTAATTTAATTTCATTATTAGGTTAGATTCGATTAGGTCAGTTAATTTAATTTCATAATTATTTAGTGAGTTTATAAACAAATAAGTTCCAATTACTGTCGTCCGAATAACAATTTATGTATTAACGTTGTGGTTAATATTTTTATACTATGATTTCTTTCACTCTTATTTCTCATTGTAACCAATGTTCGAAAAATTGCGTCACTTTTCAAATAAGTAATCAGGAACACTACTCAGGAAACACAATAGGTATACATGGTATAAACTGCGGTTTATACTGGTATAAACTGCGGTTTATACTGGCATAAACATAATAGTTTTTTCTCTTTACCATTATATTATCAAACCTAGTGTAAATCTACATTCATCCATTGTTCCATGTCATTATTTGTTCTTTATTAGATTTATTTATATTGTAAAGTGTCGTAGGCAACATCTTGTCACAATGACGTGGATTATATGGCTCTTAAAATATAACTACATTATTATTATATTATTATTATTTATTAGGGTAGATTTGGTTAGGTCACATTAGTTGAATTTCATTATTAGATTAAATTCAGTTAGGTGACATTAATTGAATTTCATTATTAGGTTAAATTCGGTTAGGTCACATTAATTGAATTTCATTATTGGGTTAGATTCGATTAGGTCAGTTAATTTAATTTCATTATTATTTATTAGGTTAGATTTGGTTAGGTCAGATGAATTGAATTCCATTCGATGAGCCTAAAGAAGCATATTACCTATAAGCAAAACGTTTTTTAATACAGTTAATTAGTCTTAAAACGCGTTACCGTAGCATTATTTTCTCTGAATATTTTCTTCATATGCCTAATACGGCTTCTCATATTACAGGTACAACATTGAGAACATCCAGTGACTCAGTAATATAGACACGATAGATATCTACCACACAATAGACTAGCGTGGCACCAATGTAATGAGGACCGAGACAGTGGTTAACGCGACCCTCGTGCCGTATACACAACGTAGATATAGCATCAAATACCGATTTCGGTGGCTTAAACAAACAACCCTCCCCTATTATCTGTTGTGGGTTTGTAGCCCACGCGCAGCCTAGTAAATTAAACGTCAGTATTTGTACTTGTCTGCGTTTTCCCTACATATTTGCCCGGCGCATTCTGAAAACACGATTGTTCTCTTTGCTAGTTCGTGTTGATAGCGCGGAGTTCAGTGTATTCAGTGTTCTAACGTGTGTGTGTGTGTGCGCGGCGCGCGTGCGCGTGTGCGTGTGTGGCGTTAATGGGGTTAGCCATTGTTTTAGTAACTGAAGTGAGATATGCTCATGAAAAAACCTTCGCGTCAGTTGATCGAGCACCAGACCGCTTACTTGAGGGTGGAGGGTTCGTGTCTCATAGGAGGTAGAGGTTTTTCTGTGCATTTCTCTTCAGAATTTTTTGTATATTTCTGGTAGGCGATATTTATGCGAGCGAGTAATTTGATGGGTCATAAGTCAACGATTCTATGATGGATTTCATCGAAGTTCGTACTTCAAATAGTTATTATATAAAGGATATTATGTATGCATAATGTATGCATAAAGCAATAGGCTATGCCGAAACAAATGTCTGAGCTATTATTGGCCCTTTACGAAATTAGCCTATATTACCGATGGTAGCACGATGAACGGGTTAGCCCGATTTATTATAGTGGGGAAGTCATCTTAAGGCTAAACACCGGGTCTGGGCAAACGGTTGACGTTCGTCTAATCGCACGGCTGGAGGCCCATGTTAACAGAGGGGCTCCGTATATAGATAGCACACTCCGCTAAATCTATGATAGCTCACGATTATGTACGGTAGGATGGTGAGGTAAAGGAGAGGAAAGCGGGATAAGGAACCACCCAAAGAACATTTTAAACACGGTTCCGTCGAAGCATGAAAGATACCCCACTGCATGAGCTGCCCAGACCCCCATCGACAGGCAAACGTTTAAAACGCTTCCGCCAAAATAATCGCGAGTTTATGCTAAAGACCAAGAGGATCACACCAGGGGCACCTGTCCCCGTGGAATTACAACATATGTATTTCAATATATTCGCCTATTCCATTTATACACTCAAATAAATTGCTAGGCAAATCTATTGTTATTGTAAACACGACCGAAAGCGCCACTGCCGAGGGGAGTGTATGAACCTATAATATAATACCATGCACTATCTTTCAGTATTGTGAAATTTATATAGCATACGTTAGTGTGCACGTTATTGTCATACTTTAAGCATACCTTCATAGCGTGCAGCATTCCGAACAAAAAACGCTCTCGGTCAACGCAAAAAATGTCGCAATATAATTGTTGCTGTTGGGTGTATTTTCCGTGATAATAAAATAGAATAGGCACTTAGTATCATATTCATAATGATTTCAAGTTAATCACAAAGAATAAGCAACGAATACGTCTAGCTTCGACGGTTACTATGCCATTTGACACTAAAATCTGCACTCGACAGTCGCCGCCCGGTTACCGTATGCGTGTCATCGCTGACTCAAGGCTGCGTTCGAAGCGAGAGACACAATACACACAATAATGCGCGCGTTGATTAAACTGGTCGATTGTTCAAAGTTGTTTCAGGGCGCGCAATACAACGAAGGGATAGCAAAATGGGGAAATCGCGTCGTTTGTATACGTTATTTCTACGCCAAATGTGTCGTAATTGGCGGCGGTGAAAAACAGATATTCGCGACGTCGAAAGCGCTATGAAACGTTCGCGGTGTTGACTGAGTTGTGAAACGTTCGCGGTGTTGACTGAATTGTGCAACATCCGGTATGGTGACAGAGTTGCAAAATATTCGCAATGAAAACGGCGTTGTGAAACTTTCGGGATGGAAACGTCGATAAAAATCGCGACAGGAAACTTCCATCACATAACGAAGTCGCATTCGTACCACGGATTGATTAATAATTGCAGAATACTGTAAGGGGGTATTTTCGACGGTGTTTTTCTCAGAATATCAAATAGCTTATTATCTTTTGCAGGTTTTATATTCGTCAATTACATACCCGTAAAAAATGAAGAATTCTACTTTTACTTTCAATTTTGTTGTTTCTTTACTTCCTCGTTCTTTTTCGCGTGTGAAAGGGTCAATTCCGCGCTGCCTAAGGCGCCATTGTCATTAATTCCAAAGTGGCGTAGGCAGCTGTATCCCACACCCCGTAGCGACAGTCACGATGATGACCGATTGATTATTGAAGCAAGTAAACCCGTTGATAGGGTACTCCACTTTATTAGCAGTAGTATTGAAAATTGCGCAACTACCAATGCTAATATGAGAACGAATGATGCAACACGGAAGCGCGCTGCGACGTTCCAGAAATAGGCACCGAGGCGAAAATACCCATAAACAGTCAACGTAAAACAATGCCGCTTTAATGAATATCTCCTCGGCGAGCCTGGTTAAACCTTAATTACAAAAACAGCTTTTATATGCAATAAACAAGCCCAGCTAGTCGGGCGGAATCTAATTTCTACGGGGAAAAGGCTAGTTCTCTATAAAAATTAAAATCGAGAAATACGGAGTATTAGAATTGTGCGTAATTGTAACTGACTTGTACGCCTAGTATCATATGTTTTTGTTGCCCGTTGTCAAGTCGGGGCTAATCCTCTGCCGACTGCCTTTTAGAGCACCGTTCTTATTCGAACATATGACCTTCCAATTGTAGTCCCAGTGTACGATCTTCTTTTGTGCGTAACAATAATATACGCAATGGAAGGCGTGAGTTTTATATTGATTTTCACGTAACATCTGGCGATATTTATACGTTTGCCGGTGACGTAATTCGTTCCGAGTATCGGTAGAGCAATCGTAGCTTGTTGTCCTAATTCATCGCGAGTCCGATGACATAAAATTTCGCGCAAGTTCAATCCGCTCAATCTGTCCCTGACCTCGTTGTTTATTATATTCCGTATAATAATAACGGTGGCGATGGTGATGACGATGATGATGATGCGCCATCTCAAAGCATGGATCGGTTTTTTAATGGACGCGGGATCCATTGCCAGCCTGACGTGATGGGCGAAAATGAATAAGATCGTTAGTATGCAGGCTTGCAAGCTTGTGGATGTCTTGAAATGGATGCGCCGGTTCTCTGGAAGCCAGCGTAATTTCCGTAGGTTCGAGGTAACATGACTTCGCATTCGGGGTAACATGACTTCGCATTCGGGGTAACATGACTTTGACATCCCGGCCAGAAGTCGTGCTGAAGCAACAACTGTACACGTTGAAGTTTGGATTCCAGTGATGATGGGATGTTATAAAGATGTAAATCGGATTGGTCGAGACGTGAGGTAATGCGAGCAATGGGCATGGATCAGAATTTCGGTAATCGATTTGTGGAGCCATTTCCTCGTCTCGGAGATAGTGTGGAAAACGCCGCCTTAGCAGCGCTGTTCACGTGGGCATGCGCAGACAGGTTCGAATAAAATATGATGTCACGGTTCCAAACTGGGGTAGCAGGATTTATAGCGTGGTCGCCGATTGTGATAGTAAGACGCCGGTGACCCTCAACCTGGTTGCGTGTCCCAATAAAAATGAACTCAGTTTTCGTATGGTTCAGATTCAACGGGTTTGGGTTCACCCATTTCTCTATGTTAGCAATACACGTTTTAATATCCTGAATTGATGCGTTTAGGCTTGTGTCAGCGCAAAGTTAAATGTCATCATAGGCATATTCGTGGAATTTTAAGTCGTAGAATTGAATGATATCCGAGATAGGTTGATTATAGAGGGTGAAAGGAGGAAGGCCTTGAAGTATGGGGGCGAGGAGTACCTCTAGACGTATCAGTTTTAACGCGTTTGTACCGTGAAGATAGGTAAGAGTCCATCCAGGTAAGAACATTGTCATTTATACCAAATCTAGTAGTAATAATAAAGTTCACGTTATACTGGTGAAAAACTTCTTTCTGTAATTCTATCACTATCGTAGTAGGTTCCAAATGCCATCAATCGCCTAACCATCTGGCCAATTTCTGTCTCGTGTTATCCCCCCCCCATCCGACCACGGCCATGGATGTCAATCGTATGTCAAATCGGACGCGGTCAACGGTTCGTCATGTTGTCATCGCATAATCCGCAGTTACAATCTATAGTTAATTACTAATGCTGATGTCATTAAGCGCATTTCTCTGGGATTTATGCCGTAAAGTACATGGATTCTTAAATTAACGCGTCTCACGTTACAATTCAAATTCAACAGACACGGGCTAGCTCGCGCAAGCCCGTGCTTGACAACAAAACACGTGGGCGGATCGTAACGATGCTCAATCGATCCCAAACTTAAACAGAAAGTTCCAAACGAATGTGAATCGTAGCTGAACAAATACCACTGTCGTCAAGGGCGATTATTGCGTTATCAGAATATTCATATCAATCCCCTGGCGTGTGCGTCTAACCGTATCGTACGTAGAGTAATGGCATTATAACCCCATGTACTTTATTATCGACGCAATAGAGCTTATTTGATAATCAACATTCATCAAAACGGTAATATTTCCACGCAATGTTCGCTGATACGACTATTTATTATTTATTCCTGGAACCGCCAATCCCTTTATAAGTCTAATGGTGTAAGACTGGAGAAATACAGAACTAAATGTCTACGATCAACTTGTTTCGTCCACACCGACGGAGTTACCCTGGCAGATGTTATCACGGGGTATTTAGGTATATAGAAGGGCCAGGTGGCCGGGTAGTTATACAGTCCAACCAGGTATTATAGCAGAATCTGGTTCGAGACACCGGTCTCGCCTGTATACGAAAAGCGACCTTCAAAAGTGTTGCATGTTCCTTGAATTGCTGTCAGAAATATTTATATCTGGGAGCTTTTATTTGATTCTACTCGCGGTCTATAAATGTTGTACTTTACCTCGACTCTTTCCGCATCGGAAATCGGAGGCGTGCACGAATGAGTGAATGAACGAACGAACGAGCAGACAAACGAACAAACGTAGGCTGTTTGCCTAGTTATTTCCACACTATTATTAAAAAAGTCTTCTCGGTAACATCGCGGTAACCCAACTATTAATATAGGCTCGCTTTGTAAAGACCCGGTGATTGCTGAAACAGCGCGTTAGTCGAAGCCTATTGCTACATATATACACGCACAATTATAGAGTAGTCCAGAATTTCACATGTCAGGAACACAATGGCACCATGTGTCTTAATTACATCATTCGGGTATCCGCCTTGCTATTTAACCACGCCCTTCCTCTATCACGTGTCCCAATAAAGTCATTGAGTCGGCGCTGATCAATTATTCTTTATTAACTATGCATTACTTTCAATACGAAACTTGGAAGTTAGAAGTATTTATCACCCATTAAAATGGCAGAAAGATACACAGACAAACAAAGAATATGGCCGACAACGTCTTAGCGTTATAAAGCAATTCCATACCTGCATTGGAACACGCAGATGATATTCGTTCAGTTTATATTGCCGAGTTTCAGCTGAAAACATCATTTACGATCGTATTAAAAAATGAAGACGAGTGGAGTGAGGCACGACGAGAAATATATATATATATTTACCTATCGCCAATTATAATGATGATGACGACGATGATGACGACTATGATGACGATGATGATGATGACGACGACAATGATGACGACTATGATAACGATGATGATGATGACGACGATGACGACGCCGACGACGATGATGACGACTATGATGACGATAATGATGATGACGACGACGATGATGATGACGACTATGGTGATGATGATGATGATGATTATGATGATGACGACGACGATGATGATGATGACGCCGACGACGATTATGATGATGATGATGATTATGATGATGATGATGATGATGATGATGATGATGATGATAATTATGATGACGATGACGACGACGACGACGATGACGACGATTGCGATGACGCCGACGACAATGATGACGACTATGAGATAATGATGATGATGATGATGATGACGAAGGCGATGAAGATGACGACAACGTCGACGATCACAATGACGATAACGACACCTATGATGAAGGCGCCATGAGCGCACCAAACGTTAATTTCCATCTGCTCGATGTTGACTGACCTTGTAGATGGCCGCTGTAACGATTGTCGACAACGATATCGGACACGGCGGACCACGGTTCGGGGGAGATTCGGGGAGACACCAAAACTTCGGTGTAGGCAAACATCAGAGGCACTATGGTACACACGGTCGTTTCCTCCCGCGTATATTCGTCCGAAAAACTGCTGCAGTCGGAGTAATACTCGCGCTGATCAAGAGTCCTGCGGTAATGACGTCAGTGGTTACGTGACATTCGAATCGTGCATGAATTTATAATACGATCATCAATATTAAATGGATATAAAACAACCAATATGCTTTACAGTGGAAAAAACGTAGAACGATACTTTAGCGTTATTATATAACAGTGAAATCGGGATAAAGCTGCGAAATACACGCGGGACGTGTCATAGTTTATGCTGTATAGACAAAAAACATATCACGCATGCGCATTGGCCCCGTCTGACACGACTGTCTTGGTAGCCCTTTCTTGGTTCTTATTCAGGGGATCTCCCTATGTGTAAATTTGCGTAGTCCCGGTTGCTCTATAAACAAAGATAAATGCGCAAAAGCAACACCCCTGCATCTGGTGGAGCTCGAAGCCGCTACTCACTGGTAACCGGTTTCGAGCTGTACAAATTTTTTTTCCTCCAACGTTGTGAACTGTATGCTTCTGAAGCCGTTGACGCAGTTTCGAGCACTCTGTTCCCGTATATGTATGTTTGACTGTACATCGCCATCGCTTATCGCAGATTGTGTGCGACGTTGTGAGGTAGTCACAACCACTGGCCTGAACAACAGACAAGGGTCAACTATTTCTACCCCCTATTTGTTTCTTTACACCGTAGTGATTGATTTACCCGCATTGTTGTAGTCGCATCTTTAAATTTGAATTCCGGAAAACCCAGATCGACACTGGCCCAGCCAGTAAACGACGGCGTTTTTCGAGCAAAAATTCTTTCGAGTTCGAATACGAACAAACCGACGATTTTCCCAGCGCGAGGAAAATGAAAAAAAAACCGGAAATAAGCCAGATTTTAGTGCTTGAATATTGAGAACGATGTGTCGTGAAGTGGATTATTAGAAAATTTCTTAAAGGTAGAAGAAGGCATATTAAAAGTGCGACTAACATTAGGTAATATCAATAAAGTTACACCAAAACTTCGCCTTTCTCTGTTAAAATGAAATTTAATGGAATTTTATTGATTTATAGTGCCCTTTTAACACGTGGCTATTAAAGACACTTTACAAATTTATAGTTATTATGATTAACTAGAAACACATGGAATGCGGTTTAAAATTGAACTCGGTATACCATGAATAAATCGAAAGTAAAAAAGGCATATACAGTAAGATCGCATATAGAGAAAATATAACTAAAAGATCACATTATTTGCAGTGTAAGACATAAAAATGCTTTAAAACTATGTTGAATATGCCAGGGAAAACATAAAATACAGGGTGAGCTACAAAAATGTACCCAAAATCAATCGGCTATAACTTTTTTATTTTTAGAGATATTTGATTAAATTTCGATTAAATAACCATTAAAAAGAAAAGGTGGTTGATTAGAGCATATGTTCGAAATGTCCCCCTCGCCGTTCTATGCACACACGAATCCATACCGCAAAGTTCCTTATCACCGCCTGTAGGGTCTCTGGTGAAATGTTAGTAATTATCCGAATTGCTGCAAGTTTCAGCTCTCGAATATTTTGAGGATTATCCTTAAATATTTCAGCCTTGAGATGACCCCACAAATAAAAATCTAATGGTGTGATATCGGGGGAGCGAGCGGGCCAGGGAAAGTCAGCACAATGAGAAATCAATCTACCGGGGAAATGTTCATTAAGCCAGTGCTTATTAGATTGTCAATTGGAAGAATTTAAGTAACAAATTTGGCTAGAAAATTAGCACACGCCAAAAATGAAAAAATGCAGACGCAAAAACATAGATGAAAAAAACACACAAATTTTCTGGAAAAAAAATCGGTTTTGGGTATTTTCAGTTTTAATAACCCTGGCAATCAGCATAATACAGCAAGGGTGATAAAGGTGGTACCACCATAAAATTTCACCTTTTCCCTACATAACTAGAGAAAAAATTAGTCAAATATCTAAAAAAATAAAAAGTTCACCCTGTATAGGGGATGTAATAAACTGCTTCCAATAACGAGTATAAATTTACATCCCTCTTGCAATTTCACGAGCGGTTATGTACCCTAAGGTTGAAATAATGAATAGATAACTTAAGACATGATGTTGGATAGAATAATGGTAAAGGGGGTAGTTATTGTGCTACTCTGAATAACTCGACAGATATGTATGTTTTTTTCTGTGCATTTAGGTGGAAAAGAGTAGTCTACTATAATGACTCATGAACAGGACCATCATAAGACGACTCCTTGATACCCAGTCTGGTCTCAGCTGCCCTTACAGCTTGTTTAATACTGTATGAGATGAGAGCTAGGGCTAAATAAAACTGTGTTCAGCTATTTGAATTTGAATCGTTATCTAAGCGTAGTTTTTTCGCTGGGTTTGAAGCTTCTTTTTCTAAGACAGGGGGTGTCGATTCTCCTGAAATTTGTATAACTTTGATTAAATGAAGCAATTATACATCAACACCTGGAAAAATATTCATGGATTAAGAATACACTCAGAATATATGGGAATATTGTCTTCATCGCTGCCACAATGAAAACACTAAGTTACCTCAATCGGCACAGAAATAATGATTTCAGTACGAGGTTCCACCAAATTAACAAAAAATTAGTCCACCCCAATGTCATTTATGAAAAAATAGTCGTAAGTCTTCCTGGAAAATCGTGACATCAAACTACGATGAAACGTGCCAAAAAATCTTTCATATCGTAAATTATTTCGGTTTCAATTTGATGCAGCTGGCACAGACCGGACCAAGATAAGATGTCACATAGTGTGTACAACTACAAAGATGGAATGGTAGCATAAAAACTAGATCTAGCCCATCCATGGGAAAACTGTTGCACGCAGGTGAATTATTATCAGGTTGTTTCAAAAGTGAGGCTCAGGGACCTGATGGATTTAATGTTACAAATGGCTCCTGAATCCACTGGCTACATTTACTATGGAAAATCGATTTACAATGGATAATCACTATAATGAAGTTGGGCTTGCTTTAATAGGTACATTTGCTGATCTTTACGACAGTAGATTACACCAGATCAACTCTGATGTATATAGGTGTATTGTAAACTTGTTTTTATAATAGTTGCATCAGTACTAATGCGATGAAATCAAATGTATTTAATACAAGTGTACTATTAGCATATCTGTCAAACTTACTTGAGATGTGTGAAAACTCTGAACAGTCTATGGCTATAATGTGATCGTTAATCTACTGACGGGAGTACATTATCTACATTCATGAACATGGAAGATCTACATATTACCTGGGGCTTATGTAGAGTTATTACATAAGATAACCATAAATTTCAAGCCACAACTCGCAGAAATTCACAATTACACAAAAATTGCGAATTATTACAAATTGAAGTATGGGTGAATTTGTCTATCGTGGACTTTAAGGGCCAAGTACTACATATGTGATTAATTAGTGGTCACACAGCTGTAGCAAGTCTACTCACCGGCTGCGTGAATGTCTAAGCTCGGGCTGTCTTGGGCGAGAGATGCCGTATCGGGGAATGACATGTTCGAGTCGTCGTTAGAGAACTGTGACTGCATTGTGTTCTCATCTATGTACACTGACCGTCCTACCCCAACATCCAACAGCGCATCAGTACATGGCATGAAATAATGTAATTATTTGTTAGTGTTAAAGTATCTCATTGATCAAAATCATTGATCAAAGTTAAAAAAGACAATAATAATTCTATTTAGACATTTAAACAGCTTATAGGAATGCTTCAGCCACAGATTATATTGATAGTGCAACATATTTTCTGAAAGAAATGGAGTCTCTTCAGACAGTTAATCTATGGTTAATACAGCTGGTTCAGTCAGGTAACTATACAGAGTAAATGGAGAAGGTTCAATCAGTTAACCAGAAATGGTTGATGCAGTTGGTTGTTGGTTAACAATGGTGGTGTTAATACACTTTGTTTAGTCAGTTTATTCACTCTTTTTCTCAATCTCAATTTAATTATTATTGTAAATATTCATTCCGTGTCGTGTTATATTCAAGATATGTGTATAAATTTATGAACTGTACTTGATTACAAGAGGCCTGTTACAGGCTGTCCTTAACATAACAAGAGGCCCAATGGGCTTCAAGATGCTCACCTGAAAAAAAAAAGAGAAAAAGGCAGAACAAGAGGCCAAGAAGGCCATCTTGATATTAGTACATAAAGACACCAAAGAGACTGCTTGAGATCAATAACAAAAGGCCAAAGAGACCTGACAATACCCATTGCGATACTGAAAAAAGAGAAGAGGCCAAAGAGACCCGACAATACCCATTACGACACTGAAACGAGAAAATAGATTTGTGGAAAAAACCCAGGCTGACATCACATCTAATTGCCAAATAGAGATACCCTTAACAAATCTGAATGAGACCTACACAGGACAATATCTGCTAAATGGCAGACCCCTGCAATATGCGGTTCTTGATAAGATTTTTTTTAAGGAAAAAATACGAACATCGGCAGAAGTTACTTCCCCTAGCTGCCATGATAATACCATGAACAAATCTAGAAGAGACCATCCCTAAGACAATATCGGCCAAAGGCAGACCTCCGCGATAAGCGGTTCTTGAGAAGATTTTTTAAGAAAATGTTAACATTAGATGGACAGACGGACGACGGACAAACTCCGATCAGAAAAGCTCACTGAGCACGAGCTCAGGTGAGTTAAAAATGAAAAAAAACCACGCATGTAAATCAAGACAATTAACTTGATTATATTGATTATATAGATTAACATAAAATAAATATAGTACACCATTCCAGGTCGCCCTCATAGACTGCTCTCATACCCCTCCCTCATCCAATGGTAAGTCTTTAGCATCCAGTAGAGCGGACTCACCGTTTGTGTCTGGGTTGTAGCTCTTTTCAGATGCTGAATCGCCCTCCTTATCCTCACTATTTTCCGCCCCGTTGGATGGCGGTGGCTTGGGTTTAACGGCTGATGTCTTCACTGAAACCTTCTTCTGGGAGGCGGACTGAATTTAGGGACATCATTAAACACTATAAATGATACAGTCGAGAACAAATAACGCGAAATACACAAAGTCCCTCAAATATTTTATGAAGATACTGTATATTGCTGTATATTACCAAAGATAGTAAAACAATAAGATGTATCAGTCGTAATGACTCGCCTATCAAAAATTGAAGCCAGCCAGTAGGTTATCTCCCTTTCGTATGACATGTTAAAGGCCGTCTCGCACATCTATTTATATTGCGCGATATCGATTACGATCTCTTTGTTCTTCTGGAATAGTCAACCCATTGGTACAATTCCCTATTTGTTTTTAGCTTAATACGCTTTTTTACGTCTGAAACCTTAAAAAATTCAAGAAACAACTTAGCATGTATAATGGATTATTTATTGCACGTTCATGTAGACATTGCAATCATACAGATATGCATCATGGATGTGTATACATAATCATGTCATATAATGAACCAGCAATAATCAAATGATGCACAGCAAGCAATGTGACACATTACACACAATTATTCACCAACTCTATTGACCTCTTTCTCTTTTTAAGCTATGTTCTGAGTTAGATTTTTTATGAATAACAATGACACCTGCTTAAAAAATTGAATCTGATGCTGCAAAACAACGATACAATACGATAACTGTTTTACATTCAGAGCACACAGTAATGTCAGAAGAACAATTCAACATGGTGGTAATCAACGTAGACTTGAGATTCTCTTTCTAAATATTATTGACATTATGCATGAAGGTAGTCTCAAGTTTACATACAAAACTAAACAAAGCAGGACTAGGGTAGAGTAACCATCTTTACATCCCTCAATTTTGTTAAATGATTATAATCAGAAGGTAATTTCCTTTTCATCGAAATACGTGAAGGTTTCGCACATCGATCACATCCTGGGAAGGGCATTCCAGTTCCACCTTTTTCTCTCCGTGGGTACTGTAACAAATACTGTCGCTTTTCAATCATCTATAACATGCACGCTCTTATTGGAAGATGAAAAATGAGAGTCGCAACATTGTATACACGATACAATCATAAAAGAAGAAAGGCGGCAAAATGACGCCTTAATGAATATCCGATGTTTATAACTTTGAAGCCTAAGATAATCTTGTCATAAATAGCTGGATAGCTCAACGAATACAAGTATTTTGCATATTCTACCGGTGAATTGGCTGTCTTCAAAATGCGTGCTGCATAATCTCAATCCTGATTTGGCCAGTTGAGAGGAGCTGATGCCATACAAATCTTTCATTCTGATATTTACTATCCATTTTTGGCATCTGAAAGTTAACATTAGTGGCTTCGGATACACTTGGATAATCATAATACATTCAACGGCTACCTGCAAAAGTGATCTGATTTCACGTGGAGCATAAAAGATACTGTAAGTCTGTGTAAATATAAAAATAAAAAAACTGTACCAGTATCAAAATGGATATACTATGTAAGGATAAAAGGATAACCGTTATAACGTCAAATATGTATTTCTGTAGGAAAAAGCTATTGATCTCACATAGGGACTCTGTTACTCAACTTTTATGAAAAATGTCAGCATCGCAAAAGTATTATGCGTGAAGGGAAATTCACAACGGCTATTAATGTTATTCTAGTGTAAATTACATAACCTTTCTTCATCCTTTGGAAAGCGAAAAAAAAGGAAATTCCTTCGCATGAATTCTTCCTGCGAGCATTTTGGCAGTTGATAGCCACATAGTAATCACCACCAACATATTTTATGTTAATAGTGGGAACATGCCCCAACTAAGGGACTCAACTCTCAAGTTGGCTTAAACTTTTTCTCTGAGTGAATTATCTTATTGTTTTAGTATCTTTGATTTTACTGAATATATAACAATATGTAATCCTGAAAATTTCGGAGTGTATGATTTATCATGGATATACATAATTAAGTCCCTGAGGCAAAATGTCAAAGGTGCTTTTTTAATGAGCTATTAACAACTTTTTGCATCTAACATTTCAAACACAGATGACTGATAAACAACATTTGTAATATATAAAATTTTAACCAAAATAAATATTTGGCTTTATAAGCAAATCATAGTAAAATTCAAAAACAATAATACGATCCGCTCAAGCATGCTGTATATTGCCTCCCATTATTGGACAGCCCTAAAACCATCAACAACTGAATGTCCATTGATCCCATACTACAGGATTACCACTTAATTCTGTTCTTGTAATATAGGAAAATCTTTATGGTATAATTGTTTTGTCTTTGTTTTTGATAGGAGACTATCTATATATATATATATATAGAGACAAAACAATTATACCATAAAGATTTTCCT
>WURV02015468.1:0-23471 GCA_011762755.2 Epimenia babai
ACAACATAGTACCTTACATAAGGTAAGTTTCCCATCCAAATTATAATGGCGGCCGATCGCCGTGAATGACTGAAGGAAGGGTAGCACCCTCAAAGTCCACCCTCGACTTATAGGCAGGTCAAGAGCATAACCACGATTTCGCCGACCAAAGTTGAGGGGTCGACTAATAGGCGGATCGACTTATAGACGAGTATATACGGTACTTGATTGTTCACGAAATGAAACTTAAATAAATGCCCTACTCAATACCGTTGAAGAACTCCTGGGTTGAAATACTGAGATGTATCCAATAGTTTACGTTTTCCAAGAATGTCTGTCGACTTCATCGAGTTTTTGCTGGGGCCTTATTACGCGTTTTTGCTCGCAGGTAGTCGCAAAGACAAAGTGCCAGAAAACCTAACAATACATACTGCATACTGATGACGGGTAATTCCTGTTATATCCCTTCCATGAATATCCCCAAGTAAAATATTTCCTGTTATATCCGCTCCATTTTTATGGTGCTTGTAACAACATAAATTTATTCCTGTTATATCCCCAGCGGAAACATCAAAGCAGGACTTGTCACAACGAACATATCAGTTATCAACACAGTGATCTAACCCTAACCCAACCCTAAACCGCTAAGAAAAGGAAATATGATTAAGTAGGGGATATAACAGGAAAAAAATCTTGGGGATATAACAGGAAAATTTTCAAGGGGATATAACAGGAACAAAATTGTGATCTTAACACTTGGGTATATTCGTGGAAGGGATATAACAGGAAGACCCCCTGATGACATATGATATTGTTTTTAGCATTTTTCCACGCTTTTCAGAGGAAGTCATGCGTCTGTCTTACTACAAGGTGTCGATTAGCATTTTCATGCTCCTCACAGCGTCAGTTGCCAAAGGATTCTTCGTGGTACGTCGCCATTACGCGGTATTATTAGTGGACTGATATAAAATAGGTTGATTGATTCTCGATTTATTCTTGATGTACTTTTTATGATGACTAATTTCGCCTCTTAACCCCGACATTTGATATATTTAATCGATTGCGTCAGCGTTTATCAATGAGATCGTAGCCTCACTCGCCTTGGTTTTCAATATTCTAACTTAGCCGAGAAGTCGCTTTCTCCGATTGGCAGAAACTTTCTTTATTGCCATCAAGTTACAAAACAACGTTGAGTGACAAAATATCCACTCAAGAGAATGGACATTACAAATAGATTGCCGACAAACATGACTGACCACGTCGTTGCCCAATTACACGAGAACAACTAACTAAAGCCAGAGGAAAATTAGAACGAAACGATGCAAGAGAAATTACGCGCGTCGCTCCACGCCACTGTTATCCCAACTGGCGCCTAAATTTAATGAAGTTATATCTATGCGCAAGAATCACGATATTTAATATGTAATATAATATAGTATAATACATCAAGAAGCACATTATGTAAGATGTAATGTAATATAATGTAATAAGTCATTTCTATAGCATTTTAGTGAAATCATCAGCATTTAAATATTTCTGTGCTTCATAATGCATTTTAGTGGTTTATATGCTTATGAAACCACGCAAATGTAGGAATTATATGGTATTTTGAAATAATGATTTTTACTTAGAAAAGTGATATTTTTTAGTCAAATTGAAGGTTTCAAACCTTTTGGATACGGAGAAGCCCCCCCCCCCCTCTAAGGTGGATATTATGTATTATGCACAAAACAGTTCAAATAGGACCCAATGTTCATGGATATGACCATTAAAGTCTGTATTTCCTGTAACCGCCACGAGCATATAGACGATAAGAACCTTTCTCCTCAACCCGGAGATTAGGTGCTGAATCTCTGCTATATGTAGTCTACGCCATACCTCGTGTAGTGCCTCGCCTCAATTCGTCGTCAAGATCTTGCCTCGGTGGATTTGTGCGGTGGACTTTTCAACCAATCACATCCAAGATGTGCGCAATGGGATTGAGATCGGGGCTTCTTGTGGAGATCGGGACTTCTTAATGCTGGCCATGGTAGAGTGGTGATCGCGTTGTCCCACAGAAATTCAATAACTGCGCGAGATCTGTGGGGTCTTACATTGTCATCCATAAAACTGGACGTGATTATGCACATGGTCATCGAAATTTGGCACCACTACGTTTCAGAGAATTTTGTTGCGGTATCTTTGGCCAGTTAAAGTTCCTCGAATAGTGTGAACGTCTAACTTACAGTCATAAGGCATGCGACGCGAGATCATTATGGACCTCCCGCCAAATGGCTGATGTTCTTATGTGCAAAAGCTGCTTCAGGTTCCCTCCAAACTCGAATTCTACGGTCGCTTACGTGTAGAAAAAAGCGACTCTCGTCCGATAAATGAACTTTCTCCATGTCCGCAGGTTCCAGTCGACAAAAGCGGACAAGAGTAAATTTCGTGAATTACACAAGACCCAACCTACAAATTGGAATTTCAAATTACCTATTAAAGCTCTCGCTCGGCTGAGCAAAACAATAATTTCTTTTTTACACACGCGCGACTTTTTATTTTTTCAAGAACCTCGCGATAACTTTCGGAGTTTTTATTCATACTAATGGAACCAGGGATGAATATCCGAAAACAAAAAACCACCCAGAGGCTCCACGATCAACTTCCGCGCGAACATCCTGTTAGCATCAAACGCTCGTTACACCACAATGGCTGCTTTATGTCGAAAGAAAGATGTTTATTATATACCATACTATGATAATGCCCAGAAAAAAATCCTGTTAGAGTATCATCGCAAATAATGTATTCATCGTTAATGGGTATTATGGCAATATTTTAATTCAGTGCCCACCTTTCTTAGTGGAAGCTAATAGCCGGGTGTGATGAATAAAAGGCTGGATTATACGCAAACGTCATCGTTAACAACACGAGGTTCTGCCCGCGGTATTAAAGAATACCTTTGTACAGTTCCACGACGCGAGAGTAAATAGAATTCTGGGCGAAACAACGAAGCCGTTTTTAAAGCTCGACAGCGATTACCTTGAATATAATTCCACCAAACCTGCTAGCTATCATATCATCCTTCTTTCGATGCGGTGACACGTTCCGGTTTCCATCACATGCTCTGATGATTGACATCGACTAATGTGAGAAATATAATTATGCACCATATTAGCGAGCGAAGATTCATGCAGATGGACACGAGCATTAGAAACACAACCCTCGAGCGTAATGGCCGGCATGTCTAACCGCTATACACACTTGCACGCTCTTTCGAGTTGTAAATATAATTATCCAGATTGGATTTGAAGTTCGACTCAAATGTAGACGCATACTGTTAAAATCGTAGGTATGGTAATGCAAAAAATTTCACGATCATTATCTAAAAAGTGATATGGTTCATCATTAGTAGTTTCTTGGAAAAATTATGGTAAGAAGATTATTTCATTCAAAATCTGACATCACCCCTATCATATTATAAAAACACACGACATTAAACAGTTGTATTTTTAAGCGGTATAGTAAGAACAGAATTATTCTATCTAAAATAATATCAACAGGATTTTCTGTGTCAAACAACGGAAATTTTCACTCATAAGTTGCCTTTTTCGAGCAAGCTCGATCTTTTTAAATCGTAATTTTTCTCGCAACGTTGGGCCGATGACTGGGAGAAATTGATGCTCATAAATATCTTCTCATGTCATTCCACGCCACAGAACGACGATCGTCCGTGGCTGGCCGCTTTTATCGACGCGGTTTAGTCACTCCATGCGAAAATAAATAACCGCGAATAGAAACAAACGACTGGAAGTAATGTAAGGTTAATGTACCGGTAGCCGGAGACTTTTTCCCGGTTATTTTTTATAGATTAAATCGCAGAAAGCCAACACTTGGATGTTTTCTGACATCAATCCGCGTTTCTGGTGCATAGGTGAAGTAGTAGCAGTCGCAAATAAGTGGTTTTATCCGCCGAAACAATTGTACTTTTTTGGAGTGGCCGAAAGCAATTAAGGAGACTGTCTTAGAAAGAAGATCGGACGATTATTATTAAATTGATCAAATGCTTCGTTTGTTGTCTTCCGAATACATCGAATGAATCAGTCGCCATATAACGTATTACTTTAATAGATTACTACGTAGTGTAAACCTACGTTCACCACCCATATTCTTCACGATAATGATAGTGTTAAAAGTTAACTTTAGTACTGTCATTCTTTAAGAAACATTAAGCTCGCAGGCCCGATACGTACAACAGCTACATTATCGTCCTGAATAAATAATCCACACGCCCGGATGAAAAACAACAAATGGGTTTCCTTGCTTTGTATTAATTGTTTAATTGTTCGTCGCTTACGGAATATTACAAAAACGCACTTTTAATAAATAAATCTCATCAGCATTACAAGTACGAGTATCTTATTGCATATCCGAGTGTATACAAGAGCAATATTATAAGATTTTCCTAATGTCTTTGATTCGAACCAAGCAACGCTTTCTTAAAAATCGCTGCCTTAACCTCTCTGCTTCGAGCACTGATATAGCCAAGGATGTATATTTGTAGGTCCAGTGAAGACGGACGCTTCAAAAGCGGATAATTTTATCGACTTGGGATATATAAAAATGTTCCCGTGTAATAAAATATTAATAGTCATTTGTTCGCACCCGGGGTCTCTGGGGCAATATCGATTTTAGCGGGACAATGTATAATCTGACACTTAATCATCACAGGTGCTGATTAAGTTGATAACGCTTACTGACGTCACAGACGTCAGTTCGGACAGCGACGGTCGCTTGGCATCGCCAAGTGGGCGAAATGTATGACGCAATACGCACTATTCCAACATAGCCATCGAGATGAAGGCGAAAAGGTTGATTAAATGCGGCCGCACGTATTCCCGGTTCACCCAGTGCTCGTGAGATAACAGGACATGCTTTATTTATAAATAACAGTAACGTGTAGACTGGGGGCATCCAGTATACCAATTTGTACAACTGTCGATGTCCAATACCGGGCCAAACGCGACACGAGAAAGGTAGCGCCTTTTCGATAAGCTGGAATTTATATGAACACATGCTGTTGTATATCGAGTCGACCTCAATGGAAATCTTCGCTTATATACGATAGTCGGTGTTAATAAATCCGCATGTAATCGGTTAGTCAATCACTAACATTTGATTGTTCCTACTTTGCCATTATGTCTAACACGACAATCAACATCTCGGTTTAATAACGTTAACCGAGGACTAAATAATTATCACATCTTCACTCCATCCACACAGTAATGTACTAGCATGATTCAATTCCTGATGAGGTGACTAATTAAAAGGGACGTTACAATTAAGACACAACCCGATATCGATCAGGTGTGTCGTTCCAGGTGCAAGGACGTAATATTGTATCTTCACACGGTCTAAGCACGAACGTCGATATTCTCTACTTTAATCATGTCAATAAACGTTATCAACGGCCGTAAGACGAGGGTCAACATTGCGTGACACTTGAACACGACCGGTAACAGAAGGTCTATAGTTAAGCTAGTTACATAAATACCGTCTTATTACGGAGATGAAATTATAACGATATGAACAAGTTAATTGATATTGAATATAATTGTAGGGGAAAGCAGGGGCTTCGGGCCAAATGCGGCTAATTTGTGAAGCCCGCAGCATATTTGAATGTGCTTCATGAAAAAGCGCTGGGGAAAATCACCAATTTATGAAAACTGGTTTTTCGTGAGTATTTGTGGTACACCAGGATAAGGCAGAGCATTGAGTGGGAAGAGCGCTTGACTCGTAACGGAAAGGTCGAGGGTTCGGAACGACTGGCCAATCACTCTTTTCTGTATGATTCTCAGCAAGTTGTTTTCTAGAGTAGATCAGTATCTTGTTCTCCCCAGATTACTAGAGTAGATCAGTATCTTGTTCTCCCCAGATTACTAGAGTAGATCAGTATCTTGTTTTCCCCAAATTACTAGAGTAGATCAGTATCTTGTTTTCCCCAAATTACTAGAGTAGATCGGTATCTTGTTTTCCCCAGATTACTAGAGTAGATCAGTATCTTGTTTTCCCCAGATTTCTAGAGTAGATCAGTATCTTGTTTTCCCCAGATTACTAGAGTGGATCAGTATCTTGTTTTCCCCAGATTGCTAGAGTAGATCAGTATCTTGTTTTCCCCAGATTACTAGAGTAGATCAGTATCTTGTTTTCCCCAGATTGCTAGAGTAGATCAGTATCTTTTTTCCCCAGATTACTAGAGTAGATCAGTATCTTGTTTTCCCCAGATTACTAGAGTAGATCAGTATCTTGTTTTCCCAAGATTACTAGAGTAGATCAGTATCTTGTTTTCCCCAGATTACTAGAGTAAATCCGTATCTGAAATGAGACGACGTTTGAAATTATCCTTCACGGATGATATGTAAGTGTCCAAGGTGTCGTATCTACGCTGAATAGCTGCCATAAAGATTTATTGTAGACGGCATCGCACGGAGTCTTTATAGGATAATTCTCACGGTCGATAAACGTTGTACCTTACCTCTCTTGCGATTGTCAGCAGATGTCGCCAAGTATTGATAGAAAGGAAATACAATAAATTAAGAAGCAGTTCGTCGAGTGGTAGTAGCACTGGACTCGCAAACCAGAGGTCGCGGGATCGAAACCGCCAGCCAATCGAATTTCTGCGAAGATTATCAGCATTTATAACCGATTGTTTGGAGTAAATCCGTCTAATAAAGGGATAGACTCTCGATATGGTGATGGTCAGTGTCGAAGATATTGTCTCTGCAATGGAAATAGTTGCCATAAAACAATCATTGTAAACTGCATCTGAAAGCCTTGGCTGATACCTACGGTCCACAAATTTTGTACTTTGCCTTTACTTACCTTTTGATCACATCTGATGAAGTATATGTGCTACACGCAAGCTCGTGGCAACATTAATCTAAGTCGAAAAATTATAACTATTTTCGTCGATTTTCGCGGCAACCGGCATATTTATGCCTGTAGTGTTATCGTTAAAGGAAAATAGCGAATAATTGTGATAGTGATTCGATGTTCAAGAAGCCATTTTATGCAGTTTATGTAGTAATCGTTAATAAATAAACGGCGAATCAATCAAAGTTATATGCCGTCGGATGCACAAAGTTATCAAATAAAGTGGGTCGTTTTTAAAACTGTCGCGAGCTTGTCTAAAGAGCGTAAGAAGTGTCCTTGAGGAGGCATTCACTCGTGGATGAGTCACGAACAATCGCCTGAATGTGTCGATTTGAATGCCTACGATGTCATCGAATAATATGTCGAGGCTGGCATTGGGAACATTCCTGTTGCTGCCAAACACGACCAATGCTAAATATTGCGTTTAGGACAACTAAAGTCAGATTCGATAAGTCAAACGAGTAGACGTAAGTGCGAATTGCGTTTGGATATTTACTGATTATAAAAAAAAATTTGGCTTCAAAAATCCTTAAGTAACCAAGCGATTCAAGGATCCAACCTTGTAAAGGGCGCGATTATGGAAAAATAACACGAAAACCGGTACATGGAAACGATAGATAGGAAATTTTATCGATTAGAACTAAAAGACCTTGAAATAGTGTGTATGAGGATTATTAATATTTGATCTTTGTAGTATACTGTACTGAACATTTATACATATATTATCGTTGTCAACAACATTATCATTAGCATCATCCTCGTACACGTCGTCATCATCATCATTATCATACGGTCGTCGTGGTCGACTTCAACGCTATAGTCATTGTTATTTTCATCTTTTCAATAATAATTTTTCTTCATTCTCCTTATCGGCATCACCATTATCATTGTTATTATCACATACATCGTCGCCGTATATAGCATCTTCATCGTCATTACTATGTTATCACGATATAGCGAACACCAACGCGGTGTCTGTTACGTTGACGATATGGCTCGCGCGGTAACCCAAACCTCCATCCTTATGTTAGTGTCATCGTCCTAACCATGTCAGTTCGCGATGTGGACTTGCTGTTTTGGCTATTAGACATACTACTCTATATGTATATATATTCATTTTTTACCTTCACACAGAAATCCTATGGGAAAAGTTATCAGCGAAAACGAGCAGCGGAATCAGGTTAGTTAGATCCTTAAGGATTTTCGTAGCGCGAAAGCACCAAAACCTCGCTTTTTACTTTTTGTGTACTTGCACGAGGCACTGTCTCTTATTACAGTCAGTTTAGTGGGGCAAAAAACATCGTTTTGGGATTATACGCAATGGTTTATAATAAATATCTATTGACTGACGTGCCGCGGCCATCAAATCACAACCAGGACCTCTGACTCGCGTTGGGTCTCCAAAACATCAGGAATTGGGTGGAACAAGACAGCTTTTGCATGACTAAAAGCTCCTATAGATAGTCGGATGGATGCGTGTGTAAGCTCCCCGGGGAGCTGCTGAGCTAGCGAATATGAGGGTGTGTTACCGAACAAATATCCACACATCATAACTGACAGGAGGGAACAATCGACCTTTATTTGGATTCGTAGACAAAAACACAACAGGGGAGAAATACACAATGAAAAAATTGCCTTTGTAAAACTAAGAACAATTTAAGCGACGACCTCACTATTAACTTTCTCTATCTTGTACGTCATGTACATTCTTAGAAGATAGCCACACAGTGACGGGGTTGTGGCCAAAATCTTTGATAAGTAACAACGGGGAAAAAAGAAAAAAGACTTGCCTGGGTGAATCCCGAAACATGTGGCGTCTAAATGATCCGACCGGTGCTCTACCAACTGAACAACAATTATACTTGTGTCCTCTGTGTATTTTTGTGGTGTTTAATAAAGTTAATACAGTTATCTGTTTATTTTATTTTTTATTTAACTTGGGTCGCACTATCACTGGTATTATCATCAGTGTTATAATTATTTCCCACTGTATATTGCATCCTGAATGGCACGAGATGTCTGATAGGTTAGGTTTTTACTTCAATACCCGAATATCTATATGTATGTATTATTGTAGTACACAGATTTACAATACAGGGTGACTTCCATTATATTAGCCTTTCTTGTTTGACTATACTTCTGCTTGAAAAAAATATGTCTCTAGTATCTTCTATGAAATTATGTGCTTTTGATGATATATCTTCGAAGGAAAATCGATCCCGTCTCCAATCGTCCTATATTCCACATACCTGTACACAACCTTAAGGACCGTGTCAGTTTGTAAATACTGTAGCTACATTTACCGATAGCTTTTATAAAGACTGAGTATACGTACGTACCTTGCATATCCAATTCTAAATCGAGAGTGAATAAGTACTATTTGCAGACTTGACCCAATAATATAGGTAACAGAAGTACGACTAAGAAAAAGTGACTTATAACTCTCTCTCGATGACGTAAAGCTTATTCTGCAATTCTTATCTGTTCGTGGACTGAACCAATAAAGAAACATGGCTAGATCTGCAGTTAGACGAAGCTATATTCTTAGCAGACCATATACGGGTACATTTCTTCACATTAAATAGCATCTTAGTAATTATGTTCGGGATGAAGACTTTGAGACAACTTTGTGATCGTTCCAGCAAACCTCGGGCCGAAACTCTTCTTTAAAAAATCCAGTTTGCCTGACGAAAAGACCATAGTAAACCTCCATGATTCCGTGACCTTGACCTGTGAAGCAGCTGGTGTGCCGCCACCAACAATACACTGGTTATATTACGGAGAACGAATTGAGCAGGTATGTCGTTATATCCGTATAACAGATGTTTTCAGCATATACCAACTCATTTATGGTATACCGAGTTCGACTTTGAACTGTGTCTTCTGTATTCCTTGTTTTCGTTGTATTCCTTATGTTCCTTGCATTTCTATTCATTTATAGTAACCGTAAATTTGTGAAGCGTCTTTAATAGCCATGTGTGGGAAGGGGACTATTAAGTCAATGGAATTTCATATCATTTCATTTAACTGTTGTGTTAGGCTATGATTTAATTTATATGTCCTTACTATTGTGTTATACAATACAATTAGTTATCACACGAAATGTATAGGCCTATAGGCGCCTTAGACACATACTAGTTATTAGGGCGCCTCCAAAACAAATGCATTATTATTATTTATTATTATTATTATACCAAGTCGGTAATTTGTCCATGTTCCGATCACAGAGAATTTCCTAAAAATTAATAAGCGTAATGCACCGCAATCATGTAAGGATGAAGATAGAATGACATGAAAGATAAAGGCACCGCCGCAATAAAATGACTTTAATTCTTATTCATTGTTTTATGACATCTGAATTCCGCTATAACACAATTTTATTCCCATACCTCTTAAGATGGATGTTAGACGTGGCTGCGTGTTTAGTAACCGGCCGTAACGCCATCAGCTGCCTGTTGTCGAGCGCATCGACTACATGATAATGCCGTTGACATTTTATTGCATCCATAAATTTGCTCCAAACTCTCCCCTATCACTTTACTATCTTATAGGTCAATAGTACATCTTATCGCACTCGACAATCTCATGCAACATACGTATATCAGATGTTAATTGGGTAGCCAAAGTCGTTCTCTGAATAAATGAAAACAAATGCAAAGAAAAACCTATACCTCTGATGGACACGAACCCACGACCTCCAGATAACCGGTCTGGTGCTCTACCAACAGAGCTACAGGGGCAAGCTTTTTCCTGCGCATTTAGATATTTGACACTGTTTTTAAAGAACCCCTGATATTTAAAGTCCTTATATCATGCCAGCGATATACACAGATATCTGTACAAGCACGATGGACTGTAAATTGATTGGCTGATTTTTGCGGTGTTTTCAATAATAACGTGATGTTAATGGGGTAGCCAATGTGGTTCTCTAGCTAGCTCGAAAGAAATGCACAGAAAACCTATACCTCTGATGCCATCAAAGGTATAGTTTTTTCCGTGCTTTTCTTTCCACGGTTAAAAACTTTTTAAACAGAAAATTCAATTTCTAGCTATATCATGTTATTTGGCTGCGACTTAGAAAAATTGCTTATAATATTTTTATCCGTACTGTAGCATGTCTGCCAATAGTATTTGTTACAACTGATTTTTTACCGTTTGTGTGTTTTTATGCGTATTCATGTTGCGCTTATAAAATTCTATATATAATTACACTACTTTGGCTTTAAAGTATACGGTGTTTAGGTTTTGCTACTTGTATTAATTATTGTAAGGTGTCTTCTCTTGTAATTCATCGTTACCGTGAAACTCTTTCAAAATACCTTTATCAACTTTTATGTTTTATGGCATATCTATTATCGATGGAGTGTTTGTATGTAGCTGCAGACTGCAATAAACGCGTTGTCTAGGCCACCGACCATTGGCTTTGCATAAAGCGAACCCAATTATGCTGCGGATAATGCGACGAATGTGATTGGGAAAACACCGCGATGAAAATAACCGAGTTTGGGCAAACAACTGATTTTCGCCCATCCCCGCTATGGCTTATAGTTATTGAAAATGGGTAACCGAGATAGCGGAAGAGTCAGTGTAATAGAGACTATGTTGCGGCAGGGGAAATAAGCCTTACTAAAAGACACTGGATGTCCTACCCAGCCCTCTCCATTCATAGCCAGACGGGGTTATACTAACAACCTTACGCTGCCTCCATAGGGCTGAAACCGTAACGATCTGATCTCCACCGGCCAATTGTTCGCGCCTTTATCAACAGAATCTTGTGGCCTGATAAACCACGACCTCGACACAGCGACACCGTTTCGACGCCTAATGTTTTCCACCAATACGCGCGACATCTCTGCCCTTTCTCGCTACGTAATAAAGCGTTAATAGCTTTCGTACGTGTCGCCAATGTCGGGCTTTCACAGACTCACCAGATTGTATCGATTAACAACCTAATGGCATCAGGAAGGAAATGTTTGCAAACGATCTCTTCGCCTCTATTATATTTCCATCAAATGTCACTATTTAATTACGATAGCGTCCTAACTTGGGTCTATAACAGTTAATTGTTGCCGTAGTAGTAGGAAAGCAGTTTGTCGAGTCGTATAGCAGTAGACTCGCAATTGGAAGGTCGCGGGTTCAAATCTGCCGACCAGTCGACTTGTTTTCCTGGGTAGACGCTTGATACAATGTTTGACGGATGATATCGAGTGGCGAAGGTATCGTACATGCGCTGAATAGCATAGCTGCCATGAACATACATTGTAAACCGCGAGTTTTTTTTGGCTGATAGTTGTGGTCTATAAACGTTGTACTTTATCTTTTAGTAGTGCTACTTGCGTACTATTGTTGTACGTTAAAATTATTAACTCAGTTCAAAAAATTTGATTGACTCGCCAAAAATTCACGTCTAATATAAATATATCAGTCCATTGAATGAACATTACGGTTTTGAGAATACGTGAAAACTCAGAAATGTCTTAGCAGACACGGAGGTTATTAAAAACTTATTAGTAAGATTGAAAAATTATTCTGCACCGTACGCAACTGCTGCAATAATTCCGTGGCACATATCGATCTTTCGCAACGTGAGAGATCACCAAAAAATCTTAGGCAACGTGTCATCTTCAAAAACGATAATAAGCGTGGATTGCCAGTCGGGAAACTAAAAAATTCATCGTGTAAAGGTTACACGTGCTATTGATGTGGATAATGTGGACTAACTAAAGAGTAATAATTATTTTTCAACATCGTTTAATTAACAGAGATGTGGCTGTCGTGCTGATCATTTCGTGAAATAAGAAAAAATACCTGGTGAAATTTTCCGTATTTTCTCTTCATTATATAAAAGGATACCGTGGACTTATAACATATAATTGGTGGGTGTTCTGGTAGTTTTTACATCGCGGTATAATAGTTATTCAGTAATGATTGTACATATGTGTATCTCGGTGGAATACATCTATAATTGTATATACTATAGTTTTAGTTACTAATCGCCAATGCACCGTTTGTTCCACTTGCACTTTTCTCTAACCACCATTGCATTATATATATGCTAACGTGGGCCAGTAATAGGCCATTGGTGAACTCCGATTTAATTAAATAAAGCATTACACTACACGAACAAGGCGTACATCGCTAATTGTGAATAGATTATAACAGCGAACAGGGTACGGTAACGGCCTAAGTCTGTAAATCAGTGAAGCAATTATCGTTCAACTGGGAAAGCAAGAGAATCAGATTTTGGTTGAGTGATACGGCTCTAAGATATTAGCAATGATCCAAGAAAACAACATTTTCCAGGTTTGCTCGAGTAATTGATTACTTGATTAATTAGGATTTCGCGAGAGCGATGGAGCGCGAGAAAAAGAGGTTGCGGTTATCGGTAGCGCCATGACGAGCAGAGAGAAAGGTTTCAGGTCGGAAACGCCATGACGCGGACACCACAGGGGATCCAGGTCGGCAGCGATGGCGCAAAAAGCGAATGGTTTGAGTTCGGTCAGGAGATGAGCCGGATATGGATATTTAATTCACATTTTTGTTGTTTAAGACTGTTCAATAACAAAGGTCAATTGCGGAGCAGGTGGCGCAGTGACCAATGGGGGTGTTTGAATTCATTTCTACATCATATAACATATGAATAACGACTGTAGTTTAGTCAGCAGAGTGCCAAAGATCATCGATTGGCAGTTATTAGTTCCGATGATACGTACGTTTTTCCCGTGTACTTCTCTACAGTAATTCTTGAATGACTATGACTACCCCCCATTGACCTGATATGGCACCATTGGTGCACTGGTGAAGAGAGTGCCTTACCAGTAAGGGGTTATGAGTTCGAATATGCACCATACGATGTTTTCTTAGCTACTGGAAATAAGCAAGATTTTCTTGCCTGAATAATAAGATTTGTATTGGGTTATGACGAAATTTCGTCATACGATAATAATTATGCAAATCAACGCGACTTTTATTTACTACCATTCCTCCGGTACCGCAATAACCTTGCTTTTCCCCTTTTCTATTCGAAATATCTTATTGGTACAAGTTTCCAACGAACATTTTTATTTCTCTATAAACTACACCCGAACAGTCTGTAAACGAACAATACGAAGACAGCGCCACCTTCGAGGATCGGATTGGCAAAGCGGGTCAACCTCTGCTGCGCATGTCCACCAGTCGTGCTGAACTGATCATTTCGTGCGCCGACAAATACACAGAAGGGAGGTACAGCTGCATCGCCCAAACACCGTATCAAAGAATATACGCTTCAACTCTGCTTCAGATAAGTAAGTTATTTCTTAGAATTATTCTGAATATTGTATTTTGAGATTGATTAACAGTGTACACTCAAAAGAATTATGTAATGCTTGGGCAGTGTTCTAAGACAAACACCAGAACATTCGCGTAACGTACATTGAAATATAATTACATCATTGCGTAACTGCTTCTAGAGCGTTCAAATACGTCTTCGCTACTCGTCCCATGGAAAGTTCTCGAGCATTCTAGTGTCGCTCTAATTAGTGTATTAACGCCATGGAAATTCCCCTGGTTGTTTATCACAACTTGTTGCTCCGTTTATGATGCGAATCATTGACAAGCTATCCCTTAGTTTGTGCTTTTGTATAACCTTTACTTAGCTAACTTATGTAAGCAGGAGTGTTAGTCATTGCAATAATAATTTTAAGGAAGGAAAAAGATCTTCCATCGACTCATCGTACGTTCAGTTGACCCACATTTTCTAAAACATTTTTTGAGATAAGAACTGACGTCATAAATAGACACAGAAAAAATTTACTCATCGTAACCATCACGAAAGTAAATCCATGTGGACAAACTGATTTTCCGTGCATTCCTAAAAGTGACGGATTGTTTCGAAAAACGGCCTCTGTCCAGAGTAGGCGCATTTCGGAAATGCAATTCGTAAATAGGTCAGTGCACAGACTCGTGACATCTACTGTGAGCACACTTTACGGAAGGAGAAAATCGAGTGGTGATGGCGCTAGACAGGGTAACCAGAAATCCGCGCGTTCGAAACCGTCCGCCACTCCTTTTTTTTCTGTGATGATCCTCAGTAACTTACCCCAATTACGGGATTAGACCCGTATCTATAACAGGTAGACGCTGGATATCCTCCACGATTGATATGCCAGTGTCGAACGTTTGTATCAGTGGTCTATAGCTGCCATAAACATTCATTGTAAACCGCATCTGAGACCCTTTATTGGCTGACACCGGCGATTTATGAATGTTGTACATTAATTTTTCACTCATATTTGAACTAACTGTCATTGATCTCTTAAAAATATGTAGGGTGCCGTGTTAGCCATATCCTGTAAAACAAAAAGTAAAGGAACACCGTATTGGATAATATTTACTCTTCGTTCTATTATTGTGCTATGAGCGGATTTTAAATGCCGTACGCATAGTTACCGGATCTGAACTGCGTGTGAGACATATTTGATTGATTAGTCTGCGGGCCAAAGTTAAATAAAGCGGCCGGCCGTAATTTTATCATACGTCGTTTATATAGGAATAGATCGTGACGTTTGAACTTGAATTGTGAGGTGACATACGGATATTTTATCGTTGCAGATAAGGACAGTGAATCTTTAAACACGAACGAATGCAGTTCGACCAGTTCAACTCGAGGTAAAACGCAATACTGTTCTTCTGTGAAGATTAACTACTTAACTATATATACCGAATATACTCGCCCCTAAGTCGATCCGCCTATAAGTCGACCCCCCATCTTTGGCCGACGAAATCGTGGTTTTGCTCTTGACCCGCCTATAAGTCGAGGGTGGAGTTTGAGGGTGCTGCCCCATCTTCAGTCATTCACGGCGATCTGCCGCCATTATAATTTGGATGGAAAACTTATCCTATGTTGTATTCTAATAGATGTGACGAACGCAAAATGTGTTGATTATTATCGAATTTTAACGAGTCCATCATACAGGTAATCATCCTCTGTGCCGTCCATCGCGACTGTACTGTTGCCGGGCATATCAAAGAACATGGGCGTTTCATCCATGTTCCCTATTTGAGAAAGTTCGTAATTGTGTGACTTACGATGCTTCAATAAATTTTTTTTATTTTTATTGACCCGCCAGTAAGACGGGGGGGGGGGGGGTAGACTTTAAAGATTGAAATTTTGTCTTTGAAAACCGTCTTATAGGCGAGTATATATGATATATATACAACTATTTTTTTTAAGTTCTTTCTATAGTCGTTATTTTCCGTGTACTTTATCATTTTGTGTATAATAACCCGTGTTATTGTATATAGTTAAATATCTTTTCGGATACAGCAAAACAGCTACACGGGAACGATTTTGTAAGACCAAAACCCAAGACCTCCCGATGACTGGTTTTAACTGACCATGACTGGTCATGCCGAGGTCGCGTTGGTTCTGGCCTCTCGCAAAGCAGGGATTTGATCCGTAAATGTTTGTGCTGTTCTCCCAGGATGATTATGGCCGACTCTCATTGACGTTTTAGCATAAGCAACTATTAAATGATATTCGTCTATACAATGTTATTAACCATGTTGTTCATAGCTAAGCGTGTTGGATTTGAGAGATGCATATTGTAAACATAGGTGGGTGCATCTCTCTTCGCTAGCAACATCGGCAGCGGTCACTTTATTGGACTCGCCGGCTCAGGTGCAGCCACTGGAATTGGTATCGCAGCATTTGAACTCAACGTATGTACTGGCCAATGATACATATCGTTCGTTTGTTACTTATTGCTCACCCTGAAGAACCTGGGTTAATGGTCTCTCTGTCACTACCTCTCCACTATCTCGTCACTTTATTGTGGAATATCTTTCAACGATCAAAGGCTTAGCGGAGTGTGTGACATATGTAGGCGGTCTGTGGGCGCTTGGAACCAGTGGCATGAATGGACGAAAGACAATTGTCTGCCCAGAATAGTCGGACTTTTTCGCTACGGTGTTTTCACCATCCTTATATAACTGAGGCTGATCGTTTTCAGGCGGTAATTCGGTCGATCGGTCGAGAGATTAATAGATTAATAAATTATATTATGATGCTGTAAAGGTGAAAGGTTAAGAACAGCATCGATAGACCGCAAACATCAGCCATTGCTCTTAGATGAGTGTTCTTATGGCAGCTATATTCAGCGAGGATACAGTACCGTTGACTCCCGCATATCATCCATCAAAGATGATATCAAGCGGCTACCCATTTTGGAGATGGGCCCAGAAATTGGGGGTAAATAACTTGCTAGGATCATTGAAGAAAAGTGGACCCTCGGGCGATTTCGAACCCATGAACTTTCTGATAAGAATCCAGTGCTCCTACCATCCCACTAACTGGTCCCCTGTCACATTTTTCAGGCCATTTTCGTGTTGATGATATTGGGATGGCTCTTTTTACCCGTCTACATTGCGTCAGGGGTAGGTAAATAAAATACAATTACTTGTTACGCAAATACAAATACTTGCTGCGCAAATAAAATCGCTTGTGACACAGATACAATCACCTGTTACGTAGATAAAATCACTTGTTACACATTGTTTTTCCGACAATTTGCTCTAAAGACTTTATTTTTCTACGCAATTCCCACTTTTTTTAGTTTTTTACTATCATCACCGTTCATATACAAACTGTATTTTCAATCATACTCAGACCAATGCTATTCGTAGTTCCACGTCATGCAAACACCCAGATCCTTCTTATACCAGTCTTGTTTTCACTCGCCTAATTCTCATTCTCCAATGCTATTCGTATTTCCACGTCATGCCAACACCCAGAGCCTTCTTATACCAGTCTTGTTTTTACTCGCCTAATTGTCATTCGACGATTTGTCAGGTTTACACGATGCCAGAGTACATGCGGAAGAGATTCGGAGGCCAGAGAATCCGCGTCTACCTCTCGGTGCTTTCCCTTCTTCTCTATATTTTCACAAAAATATCTGTAAGCATGCCAAGGGACATAAGCTAAAATTGTAACTTAATCTACAGTTATGGCAATTACCGTATTATTTCTGACCTCCAGACACAGAGAAACGTGATTTTGAACGAAAATTAAGTTGTTTTAGGGGATTCCCGGCAGAATCTGTTAAGAGAAATCCTCTCAACTTAAAATTGATATATTTTCTAGGTTATTCTTCCTTATTCTCGTTATTCTTGAAAATTTCTGGAATGGTAGAATTGATTCATAAAAACGGTATCAAATACGGTACCTAAATGCGCAGGAAAAGGCTAGCCCCTGTAGCTCAGTTGGTAGAGCACCAGACCGGTTATCTGGGAGTCGTGGGTTCGAGTCCCATCAGAAGTATGGGTTTTTTCTGTGCATCTCTTTCCAGCTATTCAGAAGAACCGCATTGGCTACCACATTAACATCTTTTTTTTCCAGGCAGACTTGTACGCCGGGGCTATTTTCATTAAGGTCGCCTTAAACCTTAACATCTACGTGGCTATCGTTGTCGTTCTCATAACGGCAGCGGTTTTCACAATCGCCGGTAAGTTAAGGGCCGTCATTCTCGTCTTGAAAACCCTATTTTATTAACACTTCGGTATCTATTATGCTGTAGGTAATTTATAATAGTGACGCGCGTCGACATTTTACAATGTCACCTCGTCCCTAGCCAATCTAAGATATTCTTCAATGATCTTAAAAAGTTGCACATCATATTACATAATGTACATGCTTGTCGATAAAAGGCCAACAAAGTCAATTTACGATTGCATTGCAGACATGGTCTATTAGACGTCTTTTTTATGTAACCTCTCTTTGACAACAATGCTAATGAGTATACTTTCATCTTGAAATTTTAGTTTTCCCAGTGTTGCTTTACTTTGATCTTAATGCATTTGCGATTGCTGTACTCACACGTAGTATGGGTATATAGACGTGCGAAAACAGAGATTAAAAACTTATTAAAAATAATCTTACGATCCAGGACATTATTGAGTTATACTAAACCAGGCAAGTCTGGATCGAAACGCGATTTCCGAGAATATTTTTCCTCGGTTTTCAGCGGTCACTGTTCCATCTGCGTATTGCTCGTCTAATTAATGTCTCAATGTCCAGTGGTAAATTTCCGCCTGTTTGGAAACCAAGCAGTTAATCCTAAGTCGTTATTAAAGACTAAAAGTTCTGCTACTACAGGCCTGTTTTTACACGTTTACACTTAATTATCTGAATTCACTCGCGGGTTGCTTTTGACAAATTGTGCCAGGACTATTTAAATCCAAATCAGCTGCGTGATTTTAATCAGTCAGTGTGCCGGCCAGGCCATAGCACATAATCGGCTTTGGTCCGTGTTCCGTGATATTAAAATGATATTAATGTTATTATCTGGATGATTCATTTATCTGATCGTTTACATATTGTCGCTGAATTGTCATCGCAAGTAATGCTTCGTTGTGGTGTTCCCCAGGGATCGATTCTCCGTCCTATACTCCTTTCCTTATATATCGGACCTCTGTAGATGATATTATTAAGCAGCATAATAACAATGACAATAATTATTATTATCTGCATGCGGATGACTCAAATATATGAGAGAGATAGTAGTCACTTGAAATGGCGATGGTGATAGCCTAGTCGCCGTATAAACACAGACACGTAGTCTTAGGGCCACATTTGATCACAATCCTCTTTTTAAAACGTAATATTTATGTCGCAAGCCTGTTTCTTATATCTGCGTGACATCTGTCCTCAGATGCCGTATAGTCACAGACACGTAGTCTTAGGGCCACATTTGATCACAATCCTTATTAAAAACGTAACATTTATGTTGCAAGCCTGTTTCTTATATCTGCGTGACATCTGTCTTCATTGGCCACAGATACGTTCGGGAATTATATTTAGTCATCGTCTGTGTTTTTTATCTTCAGAATCTTGGGATATAGCCTATTGATAGGCTCCTTACATTATGTGTTCCTACATGCAGTCTGGGACTCATGTGATACATACACTCAGGCCATGTCTTATCACACGCGATAGGCGCTCTTTCTCTAGTGCTGGTCTAAAAATCGTGGAAACGCCTAAGAACGCCTTCCAATCTAGTTACGACAGTAATTATCTCCCGTGGTATTCAAATCTCCGTTGAGCAGTTTTTTCGCGGGATTTTACATAATGCATTTATACGATTATCTATTGTTTTTTCCTCTTATTATCGGCCTTAATTTTTACGCGCGTAGGGCAAGCTTATGTGAGCATACACATGGTGATATCGACATTACATCAAAAAGCTGTAACCTATGTATTTCTCGAGTATACATACAGACATATTCAACCTTCCAGGTGGCCTGACTGCCGTGATCTGGACGGACTTTATTCAGACCATCATCATGATTGTCGGCGCATTTATCCTCATGATCCTTAGTACGTCTATACCTCACTAGATACAAGACTATAGGCGCTACTGTGGGCTATAGGGGATATACTACGGACTAAAACGCACTCTGGATTCGAGAGGATTTACTTTTAACTGGAAGTGCAGTGACGCGCGACAAAAGAAGGTCTACGATATACTGTCGCATTCTAGACACGAAGGTATTCACTATTGACTTTAGGGACTTAACTGTGAACTAAAAAGATGTTATTATGGAGATGAGAGGATTTTCTAACATTATAGCCCTACACATATGGATTGGAAGTTCCTCTGTGTCGATATATTGTGATTTGTCTTAGACGTTTACACTGACGTGATGCGTTTCAGGTTTTATCGATGTCGGTGGATACGGAAATCTCGTGAAGTTGTTCGGGTCAAGCCGTCCAAACACGACTCATGTTGGCCCACTTGACGCCCCGTACCGTAACTGTGGCATCGTCACGCCATACTACATGAAGTTATTACGTCCAGCTAACGACCCTGCACTGCCATGGCCTGGAATTATCATTGGTCTTACGATAGCCTCCGTGTGGTACTGGTGCACCGACCAGGTCACTATTAGGTTCCTGTATGGTGCTGAGGCGCCGACCATGTTAGTATTAGGTTCCCGTATGGTACAGGTGTACCGACCAGGTCACTATCTGTCCTTTCGTATGGTGCTGGTGTACCGACCAGGTCACTATCTGTCCTTTCGTATGGTACTGGTGTACCGACCAGGTCACTATCTGTCCTTTCGTATGGTACTGGTGCACCGACCAGGTCACTATCTGTCCTTTCGTATGATACTGGTGCACCGACCAGGTCACTATTAGGTTCCCGTATGGTGCTGGTGCACCGACCAGGTCACTACTACGTTCCCGTATGGTGCTGAGGCACCGACCGTGTTAGTATTAAGCTTCCGTATGGTACTGGTGCACCGACCCGGTCATTACTACTCGCTGTTGGGTCCAGTCAATATTGTAGCAAGTTCCTGAACTTTAGCAATGTTCTCTTCTGTTCGCATGGTTCTGGGACGTCCACTGCCTGCTCATCGATCACAGACCCCGTTATGTCGATGACTTACGATGTTGAAGGCCTCCTAACTTCCAATCCTTTTTTAACAACTGTCGCATCAATCTCTTTGCTCTATATCGCCGACGTTGTCTTAAAAACTTTACTATCACACGGTCTTCTTTCGAACGAGTCATTTCACCTTTAAGTAAATATAGTTAACCTCTGCTTGTGTGTCATGTGCACCATAAAATGATGCCATTATGATCTGTGCATCTTAGATAAGTTAGACAAATTACTATTGAGCACAATTGAACGTATTTGATAAAAATCGGTCAACTATACTAAAATATATTACTATTGATGTTCGGTGTGGTTTATTGAACACCGTATATTTTATTTTTCAAACCTGAATTGATATCCGAATGGATATAGATCGTTTTCTCTTGCTAATTATTCAACGACATTGAGAGGTAGTTCTGGAGCGGGCAGACGACTACGTGCGAGTGATTGAGGTTTAATAAATTTCTCATAATTCAAGTATATTATGACTAATATCATGCTCCATGACTTAATTTCGCTGTGTCCAGGTTATCGTACAACGAGCACTCGCTGCCAAGAACATCAGCCACGGTAAAGCCGGTACGATCCTAGCTGGATATCTGAAGTTTCTTCCGCTCTTTCTGATTGTTTTTCCAGGAATGGTATCGCGCATTCGCAACCCCGGTTAGATGATGTCTCATTATTTACGAAATAAGTGTATTTGAATTGATATAGTAGTTTAGCAATACGTATCTATATACAATAATTCTTAGGAGCCTTGTTGAATCGCTTGTCAGACTATCATTTCGAACGATCCCGTTCATACAATACCATTCTAGTAATTATGTTCAATATCTAGAAAAATAATACTATTTCTATTACTATACGACTGACCCACGAGAAAGAGGTCGCTGTAGCCACCCGTCCAGATCAAATAACTTACACGTGAACCTTTAAATTTTTTATTCTCTGCCCGGAAAAGGTAATGCCTGCTCTAAAAGATTCATTATAACAGTGATCTACTAAAATATTGGATACATAAAAAGAGAGAAAAGTGATTGGTAGCCTTCAGCAGGCGATATTTTAACTTCAGATACAGTTGGATGTGCGTCCAAAGAGATTTGCAAGTCGTTCTGTGATAGCGAGGCTGGCTGTACGAATTACGCATACCCCCTGCTCGTGATTCAACTGATGCCGCACGCCATGCGGGGTCTGATGGTGGCTGTCATGCTGTCGGCGCTCGTCTCGTCACTCACATCGATCTTTAACAGCAGCAGCGTGATCTTTACCATCGACATCTGGTTGAGAATGCGCTCGATGGCCAGCGATGTAGAACTAATGATTGTTGGCAGGTTTTTTTATAGAAATTATGAGAATGATCTAATATTTATTCTGTGATTGTCCTTATGGACTTATTCAAATCATGGTAAACACTTGGTAATATTACTTAAGGCGGGTAATAAACTACGCTAGTAGTCCGTGCCTAGAAGGAGCAAGTCATTTTGAGACAAGAACAGTGGTGGACAAGCTTCAGATGCAAGTCGTATAGAGACAAGAACAATGGTAGAGAAGCTTCAGAAGCAAGTCATATGGAGACAAGAACAATGGTGGACAAGCTTCAGAAGCAAGTCATATAGAGACAAGAACAATGGTGGAGAAGCTTCAGAAGCAAGTCATATGGAGACAAGAACAATGGTGGACAGGCTTTAGGAGCAAGTCATATAGAAATAAGAACAATGGTGGACAGGCTTTAGGAGCAAGTCGTATAGAGACAAGAATAATGTTAGACAAGCATTAGGAGCAAGTCATCTAGGGACAAGAACAATGGTGGACAAGCGTCAGAATGCGACATATATATAGAAACGAGAAAAAAAATCGAATGCTTTACGAGTAAGTCTTGCGGGGACACGAATAATAGTTAACAAGTTTTATAACTGAACAATGTAGTGACATTAGCGAGTGGGCCATTATTAATTTGAAATGAAATGAAATGAAATTTTATTGATTTATAGTGCCCTTTTAACACATGGCTATCAAAGACACTTTAAAAATTTATAGTTATTATGATTAACTAGAAACACATGGAATACGATTCAAAATCGAACTCAGTATCGTGCTGTATCTTTGAATCCATTTCTTTTGCTGTGTATTTGCTGGGTAATTTTTTCACCGATCGATTGTTGTTTT
>WURV02015579.1:0-54420 GCA_011762755.2 Epimenia babai
TTGCCCGAAGGGAGCTTTGGTCATTGGTCGATACTGGGAGTAACGCCAGTTGCGTGTAGCATCATCCTCGCGCGGGTGACGGCTCAGTAGAAAGTTATCAAATAAGTATTGATATTCTTCTCCGTAATAGCCCGAAGGTCTTACTTGCCTTCCAGTTCTCAATTCCATAAAACGAGGGCAGGCACCTGTTGTGTGCAGGCTCATGCCATAGTACACATCTTTCCAGCGTTGCAGCATATCGGTCATTGCTGCGGGTAGTTTTACATCTTTATTTAGAATGGCTAATACTTCTTTTAGTTGCATGGTTTGTGGTTTATTTAAAAGTTGACAGTTAGCAGTTGCCGGACAAAAGGTTTATCGTTTTGTGCTTATACACGTTTCCGTATGCACACTGCCTACTTATATTATTCATGGAGGGTTTATTATATTACGTTGCTACAGTCGCCAATGTAGAATAGGTCATCGCCTGTAGTTAGTTCTGGTTTGTTGAAATCAAGCGGATCGCCTTTAAACTCCAACTGTCCTTTTTTAATTTCTAAAATGTAAGAACTGCCACCACTACCCTGACGCTCGTAAGAAAGGAATACATCAAGACTAGCATCCATAGGTTTTCCATGCTCATCTTTAGGCACTACTACAGTACCATCGCAAAAGACAAACATATAACGCATCATAGCACGCTTTACTTTCTTGTCTTTCCAGAAGTCATAATCAAAGAACAAGTTTGCTGGAGCAACAGGATCTGTTGTTGCAGGTGTTTCAATTGCTATTCTATCTTGAAAGGTAATGATACGGCTTGTAGCTACTCGCTCACTTGGGCGACAATCGGCTACTTGTAGTTCTTCAAAAGTAGGGTCTTGCACTTCTATGTTTGCAAGTGGGCTACTGAAGGTTAATGTATTAGCTGTAACCAAGCCCTCTATCGCTGCACATGTAAATGGTGCAGGCAAATCGACACTACAAGGAAAGAACCCAATACGGTCGATATTTCTTTTGCGCGTTTTCAAATCGCAGCCACCTGGTTCGTTTGGTGTGACTGTTATGTTTGCACAATCTGCTGGACAAAATGCCATTTTAATCAGATTTATTAGTTAAAGAATTCTTTTACAAAAACGTATTTAGGTCGCCACCTGAATATGTAGTGTTTGAATAGCCGCACACAGCTATAAGGCAGGAATTGTTTTTATCTTTTGTTTAGAAACACGCTCTCCATAGTGTCTCATCTATTCTTAAATTTCCGTTATTACATCGGTCAATAATGTTGATGTTGTACTTGATAAATTCTGTGTTTGGATACAGAAGCGGGTTGATTTTATACTTGAACTTCGTTGCGCTAGCAGCGATAGGCACATAACCATTGAACCTGTCTTGCCCTACTATGTAATTCGTTTGGTCATATATCAAATGTAAGCTAGTAGTTGCTGGCGAAGATTGCGTGAACGTAGCTTCTATAAAGTACTCGCACTTTCCATTGTTAAATTCTTCAACTAGCTTGATGTTTACATTAGACATTGCCACGCAAGCTGGTGGAATAGTAATAGGCGTTACATCGCCTGCAAAACATTCCTTTCTCTTGCCATTGCACAGCATAGCATACACACGTACTAAGCCAGTCACATTAGGCACAAGCATGCTCAGTTTACCAGATACTGGTAGTGTTGCATGAGGTACAACAACCTTACTGTTCTGGTTAGTATACTCTACCTCCCAACCGCATGGTGGTGCAGTATGTCCTTGTGGCAAAGTGTACGTAATTTCTAAATACGCTAGGCCATTATTATTAATAAGATTAGCGGCAAAACTGATGCATTGATATTCTCCTTGCACGGTATAGATTCTATATACAGCAGCACATTCTGTAGCATCAGCTTTTACAAGTATGAATTCAAATTCATAGTCGCCCGCAGAAAGCCCTGTGATGGTAAATGCTGCATTGGTTCTATTGCTGTAACCGCTCCATCCCCCTGAAGGGTATTGCCTGTAGCGAACTTTGAAATATTGCCCCGCTAATAAAATGGGTGTTGGTATGGTGATCGTTAAGTCTGGCATGTTATACTGCTGTTGGTGTACTATTAAGGGTTGCGTATGCACTAGGAGCATGAGCTACGGCTGTAGCTTTCACTCTATAGTAATAGGTTGTATCATTAGTTAGTTCAGTATCGGTATAGCTGCTTGCTGCTCCTGAATATACCTGAGTTAAAGCAGCGGTAAATCCACTATCAGTGGCACGTTCTACTATATAGCCTGTGGCATTTGTTACGTCATCCCAATCTAGACCCACTTGCCCATCGCTAGGTGTAGCTCCAAAGTTTTCAGGGATAGATAGAATGGTTGTGTTCACATCCATTTCAAGCCATGCACTTTCTACTCCATCACAACATTGCCTTTTAATTTTCACCTCATAAACAATATCATCTTCAAGGTTGGGCAGCTCTATTGGCGATACAAATTGTGTACTTGTTGCCCAGCCTGTAGCACCAGACATACGATATTGAACAAAGTATTGCGCAGTACAAACATCAACTGCATTGTGATCGGTTATTGGTATACTTATTTTTCTTGACATGGTTTATTTGTTATAGCTAAGGTTATTGAATTCTAATGTTACGCTAGTTGGTGATTGAGCTGTCACAGCTCCAGTATAGAAGAGTACTCCATACTCAGTTATTTCAAGGGTAGCTCCTTCTGGTATTTGGCTATCGTCCGTATTATCAAGCACTATTAATGATGAAGGTCTTGCATTACTACTTATTACTCCTATTCTTTCTGTGAATACTTCTACTATATCTTCTGGTGCTTGTGGGTCTTCTGTTATGAGTCCATTAGTGACTTTAATGCTAAAGCTCACGTTATCATAATACACAGATGCACTTGTGTTTGCAGCATCAACAACCCAACTATCATAACCTACAAGTGTAGCATCTAGTGTTGTTAAGTCTTCATTCATTAATTCTCCGCTTACAGGCATTACACAAATAGTAGTTGTAGTAGTAAATCCATCAACTGTAGGTTTACTACAATATGGAGGCACATTATCTTTTAGCTCTATTACATCTTCTATCGTATGGCCATACACTTTGTTTGTAGCCGAAGGAGCATCATAATAAATACTCTGAGGCATAATGCCATCAACAGTTACACTTACTGCTTTATGTACAACACCTCCAGTAGAAGAAACATCTTCATCAACAACACTGGTTACCGCGTTAATACTCTGGAAGTATATCAACAAGCCATCATAATCGTGTGCGACTAGTTCTTTTTGTTCGTTGAAAAATGCACCTCCTTGATATTGTTGAGGAATACCAAACGTGAGCGTATTTGATGTAGCCTGTTTACAGTCAGCTTCGCAACCAAATATTTGACGTTGTGTACAGTCCTGCAAAGTCGCTTCAAGTTTAAAAAGCTCAAAGCACTTGCTGATTTGCTTTATGGGCGTACCGCCAGCATACTGAAACTTCCTGATGGTCTTAAAGTCGTCTATGTAAATATTGTTCGCATGTAACTGTGCTTCTATTTCAAACATTTTCCATGTAGGTAAATATTCAAACCCTTCCAATAAATACTCTGCTGTACTCTCCGATTTTTGCAAACGACAGTTATAGCTTATATCCCTGTTTATATCTCTTGGTCGGCGCACAATACGCCCTTTAAGCGTTGTTACTTTCTTGTATTCAAATGGGGTACCACTATATACTTTATCAGGCATACCGAAGAAGTGTCCAGTAAATTCATCAATGCAGTCAAACTTTGATATAATGCGAATAAGTGGCTCTCCACAGTTACCTTCGGCAAGCATAGGCACAGTTGACGACGAACCTACAGGTATGGCTATCCCATCTGGATTGCCACTCGTTATGGGGTCAGCATGGTCGTTTGCACTAACATGCCCACTCGATATTCCTACTTGGTCAAACACGATTCCCTTTGCGGTGTCACAACAGTTGTTCTGACAATATCGCTCAGTATACTTACTAAATAACACCTGAGACAAGCCAGAGGTTTGCAACACTGTTACTTTTAAGATATAGCAATCATGAGCACACATTGCAGGACTAAACGATTTTAGTCTAGCATTAAAAAACCGTTGGCCATTAGGCACTTTTCCAAAATAGTAATCGAAATAAGATGTAGCATCTTCATACTCTGTGACACCATCGGCACTATACACTGATATATGCAAACTGTATGTACCACTTGCAGTAAGTAACAACCCTTGCAGATACATGTCTGAAGGTATGGCCACCATCTCACAAAAGCAGGGCGTGCCTTTAGGCTGATTATAATATTGAAGGTCGTATATGGAATCGAACCAAGTCATAGTGATGTTTTATTTGTTTAGGGTTATGCTGTTCCTTTTACTGTGATATGAGGACCTAGATCATCTGTTGGATCATAGCTAACAGATATCTCTTTTACTCTTCCGTCATGATTATATTTAAAAGGAAGTGTTACTTTCTGTCCTAGTACAATGTCTTGTGCGTCTCTAAATACGTTTAGTTTATCTAGCGTTTTATAACAGAGTTTTAGTGTAGCTGTAAATTTCCTGTGCATTTTAGGGCGAAGATTAGGGTCGTCTATCCAATGAAACCAGTCCCAAAGAGTATTGTAATATCCAGGTTCGAAATACATTGGGTAATTGACTAACATAGCCTCACGTTCTACTATATTATTCCATGCTTTCACGCGATATACGCCATCTATTGTTCTGTTACCAACAACCTTGTTACCCGATACTTTAGACTGTGGCTGATGCCTGACATGCCATGAAGTACTGTTGTAATGTTGGTTTGCTGCAGGTGCGTTAGTTGACCAATATTTGGCAGAATAAGGTTTTACACATTTAGCTCCTTGTAGAGATTCGCCATCCCATATGAGCACTTTAGGCAATGTAGCTGTCTCTTGTTTGAGTAACAATGTATAGTCGGCTTGTTCTTCAAAAAATCTACTTACTGTTTTAAATAAAAATGGCGTCCAAACAGAACCCGTAATAAAAGTGGTATTCACTACCTGTTGCATTGCATCATATACATAGTCGGGACTAGCACCATCGAGCCTAAACTTTGTACCACCAAAAGGCAATGTCTTATCCATAATACCGTCTAATTTGGGATTGACAGCAACGTCGCCAAATGATGCAAAACCATTCATTTGTGATAAAGATTCATTTCCACAAACATCTGCAGCATCCTGCGTATACACCCCTCGCACATAAGAAGGATCTTTCACTTCATCCCATTCGAAACACAGCCCTTGCAACAAAAGATTTCTATCGCTACTTCCTTCTTTAAAGTTGAATATATCAATTTCGTCTAGCCAAAAATCTTTTCGTTGAAAATAGAGTGTATTATTAGCTATACGCCAGTCTGCATTGAAGAGTGGTTTTAACTGGTCTAAAAACATGTCGAATGATAAAATAGGCGTATTACTAGGCATCCACCAATCGGTCAAGTTCTTCTGTGCACCTTTAAAAATATTAAGCGAATCATAGGTTCTTATGCCTCGTTCTATTACGCCATTAAAGTAACATGCATTATAATAAGGGTTATGTCTTTCGTACGGTGCATTACCTAAGTTTCTGTCCTGACTAGTTTCAATAGTCATTTTAGGGTTCAAGAATATAGGTATTGTATCAGGGCTATATTTCACACCACACTTATCGCATACATTAGTGATATAATCTCTTATTAACGGCGCTGGGTGCTCCCTTCCACAACCTGCGCTTTCAATAAAGAAGTTGCCGAATATTTCTCTAATATCTCCAACCTTTAAAGGCTTAGGGTCCCATTTTATTTCATTGAGTTTTTTTAAACCAAGTTTTCTTAAAAACCGGATAATGACATTTATGGTAACTATAATCGGATTGATGGCCAACAATATGGAATTATAAATGGGGACAATTAATAACATCAAAGGGCCAAAAACGCTCATTAGTTGTGTCATAGTCCACCAAAGCGTTACCAACATACCATTAGGGCGTATTTCATTACAGTAAGAAAAGCGAGGATGCTGTTTACCCGACCAAGGTTTTCTACTATTATCTCCAAACCAGCCCTGCCAATCGTCACTAATAAGTGTATTCTTAATACAGGTCATTACTTCATCTTTCTGCTTCAAATCAGCATTAAAATTGCACACCTCTCCTTCACACCACGATATATCTTTTGACAGTATTGACCAGTCCCAATATTCACCTTGCCCACCACCAGTGTGTACTACCTTCACTTCTATTGCATTAAGAGAACCGCTAAGATCATCTACTAGCCAATGTTTAAGATACTGATACCCTTCACCCTCAAATACGAGTGTTCCGCTTGCTGACTTCTTCGCATTTGTAGCCCCTGGGGTTGGCAAACCTTTATCGTCTCTATCATGAGTCCATGTTAGTTGAAGTTTATGCAAGTTGCTTACCGAATCTGTAACATCGATATAATTGCTAGCACTATTATAGTTGGGGAACTGTCTTCCTGTAGGCAAACCACCTTTTTGTATACGTAGCATTTCAGGTGTACCTACAAAATGTATTTCGTTGCCTGCTTTATCAAAGCTCTTTTGTTGGCGTATATATAGTTTTAGTTTCATGATGTTGTTCTAGTGATTATAGTGCTTTTACTTCCACCTTCTACGGTCTTTCCTTACAGCACGTTCGGTCATAATGCCCACGCCTTGTTCATTGAAAAAGATGTTCTGTCTTAGCTTATTGTCTTCTATTGCCCCTACTACATCATCCATCTTTTGCTCTAACCCTTTCAAGTCAGTAGTACTTGCATATGCATTACTCCCAATAGAGTTAGGTTGCTTGAATGAAGGCATTATAAATGGAAGTGAAGGATCTATCATTTGCAAAGACGCACCACTGTTTATAGCTTCTAAAAGTTTCCTATGCTTACGTGTGCCTTCAGCAGTTATCACGCTCTCACCACTACTTATACGTACCCAGTTCTTATCATCACGAGGTCCGCCCTTTCCTTTAAAGTCAACCACACCATCAGCAAACGCACCACTATCACTACTCATGCTAGACACTGCGGCATAACCTGCTGCCAGCGCTGCGATTAAGGCTGCAATGGTTGCAATAGAGCCAAAGCCTCCCCCTTCAAGTGCTGCACGAGCTACTGCTGCAATAGCATTTGACACTGTTATAGCCGAGTTTACAGCTTGCTGCCTACGAGCAAAACGTTCACGCTTTGCTTGTGCTTTCTGCAAACGATCTTCTTCTAACCTTAACACCTCTGTATTACCACGCTCTGCTAGTTCTTTTGCTGCTTCTACTCGTTTTTCACGAATGCTAATCTCTTTATCTAATGCATCTATTTGTACCTGAATGATAGAGTTGTATGCATCGGCTGCTGCTTGTGCCAGCTGTTGATAGCCGTCAATCTTATTCTTAATCTCATCCTTTTCTTCTTTCGATAAGTTTTTGAATGGATCTAGTATTTCTTTGATGCTTTTCTTAGGCTTTTCGTCCTTGTCTTCACTACTCCCTTCTTTATCTTTCTTGCTTCTATTTTTAAATATTTTTAGAGAGAGTCTTACTTTACGTCCTTTTCTTTTTGCTTCTTCATTTTCCTCTGTATCATCTTCGTATAACTCACTTAACGATTCAAAATAAGATTGCTCTTTTTCGAGCGAAATTTGCTTATAACGATCATCAATTTCCTGTTTTTGTGTTAGGTAACTTTCATAGCTTATCAAACCTTGGCTGTACCCTTCCTCTAAACCTAAAAGTGCCTGTATTTTATCATCTTCATTTTGCTTCAGTTCTTTATCTAAGGCTTCTTTTAGTACTCTTGCTAATACTTCGGCAATTTGTTGTGTGTGTTGTTCAAGTTCAGAATCTTCAAATTCTGGAGTTTCTAACTCAAGCTTTGTTCTCTTTCCTTTCTCTGCTGTAACTAAAGGAGTTTGTGCACCGCTTGGGGTTTCAAAGTCATCGAGAAAGGGCTTAAGCTTATCCTGATACTCAATACGCTTCTCAATAACATCATTTAGTTGAGATTCAATCTCAAGAACTTTAGTACGTGTACGAATTTCCTTTTGTTGTTCAACAGGGTCATTGTACTCGAATGTTTCTACAAGCTTACCATCCTTTTCCTCAAACTGTGAGCGATTAGGCAACTGCTTTTTTAATACACCTAACTGTTCTTCGAGCTCAACTTCTTTTTCAATCAGTTTCGTGTATTTGTTAGCTAAAGCCTGAGCTCTTGCTTTTTTATATATAGACGAAACAACTTTGTCGTAAGCCCGTCCTACATTTCCTGTTAGTATCTCTTCATCAGTGAGGTCTTTCAAGTAACCACCGTACTCTTTCCTTAATGTTCTTATTGCATCTTTCTTATTTTCATATGAAGTATTTGTACTCCGCAAACGCTCAAATAACAAATTGACCTTACCAATTTCTCTGCCTGAGATATGTCCTATGTCACTGATAACATCTTTATATTCTTCTAACTCTTTGTTGACATAAGAATAATCATTTCTTGTTTTGATTAGCTTATCGGCAAATATCCCTATAAGATTAATCCCGATGTCTAATAAACCAGTAAATGAAGTAAGAGACTTAGTAATACTCTTGAATGAGAACTTCCCTTTCTTTCCTAATTTATCAAGCTGTTTACCTAAAGGTTTTACCACTTTTGAAACAAGCTCTTCTACATCAGAACTAATATCAAGACCTTTAAGCACACCGGCACCAACTTGTTTGAATAATCCTTCAGTTTTTCCTAGCTCACTAGCTATTTTGGCTTGAGTCTGTTCAATCTTCTTTGCTAGATCGTCAAATGCCTTGCCTTCTTTTGTTGATAGTGTTTCAAAACGCCTACTGTAACTAAGTAATACATTATTCAAGCGCCCCAATTCCTCTATTTGAAATTGAATAGCCTTTGTTGCATTTTGTAATGCATCATCATTAACTTCGTAAGATATCTTGTGGATGACTTCTGTAACGTCTGCCATAGGAATTGCAAGTAATTGTCTATTGAAATAGTTGCACTTGCAGGTGGCACATTACCTGTTACGGTTGGAAAGAATAAAGGATCGTCTCCTTTTAATCAATAGCAAATATACAACAAAATAATAAATAACAAAAATAAATTAAAAACTATCATCAATGAAACTCATTAAATATTTAGCATTTACATTGCTAATTTATTCCTGCACAGGAGGCACACAACAAACTAAACCGGAGCTATACAACAGAACCGTAGCAGATGGATTGAAAGGCAATATTGCATCAGTTGAGTATACTAGATATACTAAACCAGCATTAAAGTTCTATGAGTGGGTTCTTGATAGTAATCACTTTTTAGATTTTTACAAATCTGTATACGACTCAAAAGGCAGAGAAACTCAACGCAGTAGTTTTTACACCTTAAGTGGAGATACAATAAAAACAAGTATGGCTGGAGAATATTTAGCAACAGATACAGCAATACTTTACAAACAAGTTAACCAGTGGGAGCAACATTTCACCTCTTCAACAAAAAAAGTAAATGACTCTACATGGCACACTACTACAACTACAGACAAACATGGAGTCGTATTGAAAGAGTCTAGGACAACATTGGATAAATCTAGAAAGAAAATAAAAGAGGAAAACATGAGCTATTCATATCGCTCTGACAACACAAGAACACTCACCAACCATAGTATATACTATTACTTCTACGATGAGAATAACCACCTTATCAAGAGAAAAACCAAAAATATTAAGAACAGTACGGCTTCTACTACTCAATACACAATATTAGAAACTGACAAACAAGGCAATCCAACACTAGTATTAGAGGAAGAAAACAGCGATGCAAAAACCCTTATCAAACTCCTCTCCACATATACGTACACCTACGAATAACTAGTCATAATGACGAAACATACCTACATAATAGTAATAACCCTTTTGATTTTATCTTCTTGTAAAGAGCAAGAAAAAACATACGATTTTTTGCAAAAAACAAACTACTTGACAATACTCTCTTATCATGGAAGAATAGAGTCTATCAACAAGGTTCGTTACTCTGGCAATAAGATAGTAGCAGATAGTATTATTAGTAGCTATAAAGAAGAATTTGACCGCAATGGGCTTCTATGTTTAACCATATACCAAAATGGACATAAAAATGACACCACAGCGTTCACCAACAAAATTGTACCTGAAGAAAAAATTGTTCACAGCAATACAAAGGGAAAAAGCATCGTCAAAAAATAATACAAAAATTTAGTGACGACAAAATTATTATTGACAATATAATAGAAGACAGTGTTCTCCAAAATCATCAAATATTAACAAAGGGGAAAAATAAATACGAGTATCAAATAGACAACTGTGGATATACATTAGTATTCAACGCTGCTATCGGAGCAGAAGACACGACACATACTATAGAATCTCATGGCGTTCAGTCTCACACAATTACCACACGCTACTTTGAAAAGGCTTCTGAATTAATTATTGATGTTAGCAATGATATTGATTATAAATGGGAGCCAGATACTACAAGAAGCTATATACTGAGCTATGACAACTCAGGCAACATAACCCAACGGCTACAAATAAACTCTAAAGGAGATACTAGTTTAATTGTAAATACTTATACTTACTATTAATGCGTATTCTACTAGCCATACTAATATTATTAAGCACAAGCTCTATTGCACAACCCGCTGACCCTGCTGTGATATATGGTATGCATACGAGGCTGGGCATGAACGGGAACTTAAAAACAAGCACTACCTACAAATACACCAAATTAAAACCCAACACAAAACACCAAGACTCTACCACAGGCATACTATACTCAGTAATAAAAAACTGGTACGACTCACTAGGTAGAATAACACAAGATAGTACAGCTATATACTATAACAAGAAAACAGCGATGGGTTATTGCAAGACCTATGAGTACACTACAGAAAACAACAAGCAAGTCATCCATGTTACTACACACTGGGGCTGCGTACCTCCTTACGACAACCCTTCGATAGAGCAATCTATTATTATACTCTCTAACCCTACCGACTCAACGGTGTTGGCAAGAGAATATAGTGGCGATAGTATAAGAAACCATGACAAGAAAATAATCACAGCATACCGTTTCCTACTCAACAAAGGCCTGCTACAAGCAACAATATTCGACAGCTATAAGAAAGGGAAGGAATATGGCAGTGGTACAACTACCTACAAATACGACAAGTACAACAACTTTGTAGAAACTACGTTAAAAGTAGGAGGCAATACCGAAGTCATTCGTCACGATATATCGCATATAGATGAAAAAGGCAACGCTTTACGTATGCTCAACTATTACAACGAAGAGGAAGCTCCAGAGTTTATGACCACCTATGAGTTTGAGTATTATGAATAGATTTTAGTAATTTATAAAATATGAAACCCTATCTTCTCATAACATTACTGTTGCTTTTCTCAACAACATCTTGCAATATTTTTAAGCAAGAAAAAACACCACCTGTACCTACAGACCTGCAACTAACTCACCTAAAAGGGAAGGTGAAAAAAGTATCATGTGTTGAGTATGAGCGACATGGCAATCTAATTGAAACTACAAATATACGTAGTACATATACTCGCTTTTATGATGAGGATGGTTTCCTAATAAAAGATACAAGTGCTGGTTACATATGCTCATTTTCTACAACTAACCGAAGCTATTCGTACCCGTTGTCAGTTAAACAAAAAGAAATAATACGTATAAACAAAGGTACTTATGACCAGAGTATAGATAGCGTCATCAACATATATAAAGATGATAGCACTTATTTATCTAAACATTATAACAGACGTACTGACATAGACAAGGAAGACACTAGCAAACTCATCCAACAGGAATGGATTAGCACTTATTCTGATACTAACGGCAATATCATTAAACAGATTATAGTTGACCTAGGGCATCACGGACATAAGAGAGACACCTTTATTCAGGAGTACAAATACGACTCCAAAAACAGCTTAATAGAAACCGCATCTACCTCTACTTATACATATGGACACCCAGACAAAACATATTATAAAACTATAGAGTCAGACACTGTAGGAAACCCCACACTTGTTTATCAAGACGGGCTGGCTTTTTTCTTGGAAAGTGCTATATACTACACCTATGAGTATTACGATTAGGTTTTAAAACAATAATTTGTGTTGTTTAAATTTACAAGCATGTGTCGCCTATTACTAATACTAGCTCTAAGCTGTCTCACTTGCAATACTTTTGCACAAAAGCCAACTGTTCTCAACGATTTGCAAAGACACCAGTATCACGGACCAGTAAAGCAAATAACAAAAAAAACTTACGAACAACTACCCTATACTGGCAATCCTAACATGCATTCTATTACCAACTACAATCGTGATGGCTTTAAAACTGATTTTGATGTATCAATTGGAGAGCAACATACCCTGACCTATACAATAAAAGGTGATACTATCATACGTAAAATATGCCCACCAGATACTATAAAAAATACTATCACAATTTGGACAGAGTACATGATTAATGATACAACACTAGTTTTAAGAGAAGACATAAAAGGGTCTTCAAATGTTTTTCACACACGAGGAGAGCATACTTATGTTTACGACACTAAGCGTATGCTTCAAAAAGCAACGCATAAAGACTGTTACACTGGCAACCGCTATAGAACAAGTACGTATACCTATAATAACAATGAAACTATAATAACAACTACAAGGTATAAGGCCAACAAGAATGACACAACAATCTACTTTAATGAAAAGCACTCTAGCTTAGAAAGCATTCTAGATACAGATAGCTTAGGCAACACCACAAAACTGCTTTATATTAGTTATAATAACGGAGATGAAACAGATAGAACAACTAGTATTATTGAATATGAGTACTACGACTAACCAGTCTTTTTCATCTGCTCATTATGCCATTCCACCCATTGTGCTTTTTGCTTTATGCGATAGTAAAACATAAATATACTGGTGTCCATAAAATGTTCAGCAGCTCGTACATCGCCGTCGTTGTACTTCATGGCTATATCCCAAAAGCTATCGTACCAGTCATCTACTTGTTGGCTTACCGACTTTATGTTTGAGGCTGGAGTGCGTTCAGGTTGTCCCTTCTTGTTTTGAAATAGTTCGAATCTATCGAAGTAGCTGACAGTTCTTTCCACACTGGTGTGGACACGATGCCTATGCTCAAAAAAAAACTATAGAGCTCTGGGTCTGGAGCAATGTTTTGCGAAGCATCACCTTTGGCAAAAGCTATTTTCTTATTCGTCCAAAAGTCTTCTGTTTGTTCTGCATCTTCTCCATCGGCAAAAGTATAGATGGCTCCCATACGCAAAGCACAGTCTTCATCTACAGGGTATTTAAGTCGGTACTTTATATTGTTGGCAAGTGTGGCAATATCAGTGCGTAGGTTCTTTACACTCTTCTCGTCATTGCAGAGTTCTAGCATCTTATCCATCATACCTCCTAACAACTCTTTAGTAGCACCGCCAGCAGCATATATATTTTGTGCACCTGCAGCTACATACCTACTCATATGGTAACCATTGGCTACATCTTTTGGCATGTACAGTTTTATATTGTGGACTGTGGAATGAAAAACTTCCTTGTACTTGGGATTGTTTTGATAAGTGTTCATGGTGTTTTATTTTTTGTTCTTGTTTTCGTTGTCCAATATCTGCTACATCATCCACTGCATTTGTTCGGCCTCTTGCAACTCTACAAACATGCGTTGCGCTATTTCTACTTCTTCTTCACTTGGCTCTACAAATATTATTCGCAAGCCATCGGCAGTAACGATATACTGCGGTGTTTCTCGCTCGCCATTAATGATAAGCTGTAGCAGATCTCTCTTATCCTTATAGGTTAAAGGTTCGGGTTCTGGCACTTCAGTATGCTTTACTATGTCTTTATACATATAAAGTATACCAGCGTCTATATGACGTTGCACTTCCGGATTTTGCACAATGTAATTGTATGCATTCTCCTCAAAACCATCTTCTAAACGGGGGAAGGCTGCCCTTATCGCATACGCCTTGCGGCCTTGCAATATCATCGATTTGACGTATGCCTTTTCTTGGGCTGATAATGCCATTATTTTTCTCTCGCCTATATGTTATATCAAATATAGCATGTTATTTTTTACAAAACAACATTTTTTTGACATTATCTTTTACCCCAATAATACATAACAGAAACAATAAATAAAGTTATCAGAACAATAACGTAGGGTTTAACTTTGTCCCACTGGTGCTGCATTCTACGCTGTTTCAAGTACTTATCAATAAGCACTTCACCTTGCTCAACCCCAACTACAAGATCTCTTAATCGGTTCGCGATGTGTTGCATATACATATACTTCAAACCACGTGTTGCATGCAGTAGCTCTCTCACTATCAAGCAGTTAAGCTCGTCATCATTAGCTTGTTTGAGTATGGCCATATGATTATCGGAAAGCAGCAACCCAAAATAGTCGAACAAGGCACTATGACTCATACGGTATGTGTCTACCGTTTCCATATGCTGATTGAGCTTATTGCTCTCCTTCATAATCCATTCAGGAGTAATAACCTCTTGCTCTTTAGCACGAGTACTCATACCAGCCAGCCAGCGTGCATGGTCGTATTTTTTTCTTGTATTGGGTATACTTAAAACATTGTATGCTTCTTGTACCTCCTGAAAATATTCTGCGGCAAACTGGTTATTGGGATTTTGGTCAGGGTGGTACTTAAACGCCAATCGACGAAATGCCTTTTTCACCTCCACTTCTGTAGCAGTAGCGGGCAGCTCTAGTATTCTGTAATAGTCTTTTAGCTCTTGAGCAGGCATGGCAGCAAAGGTAAGGGTTGTGATATCAGTATGACATACTCTTTTTCGCTATATTTGAATTACTAAAAAAGCCTAAGCATGAAAAAGATAAACCTACTTATAGCCATAATGCTATGTACGCTAACAAGCAATGCTCAATACTTTACTATTGACACTGTAGCCAACTCAAATGGAGGAGCTGTACTTACCGACTTCAACGGCACACTATACTTCATGTATATAACGGGATGGCATAAAGTGGAAAACAACACAGTAACGAAAATCAACGACCCTAACAATGCAGCCACTTATCAAGGCACATTCTGGTCTGAGTTTACAACAGTATTTGACAACAAGCTTTACTATTACAACCAAGATGCGCAGGGCACAAAACTATGCACCTTGGGCAAGAATTCAGACCCTGCTTTTATTAATACAAATTACCCCGACAGGGCTACCGATGTACCTTTATTTCCATACAACGGGAAACTCTATTTTATCAACTGGCAAACAGTAAGTAGCACTTTTGGCTATATCCATTTGATGCATTATGAGCCTGCTACGAATACAATAACAACTATAAAGAATATAGATAACGCCACATACTATCAAAACGATGTTTTTGACAATGGTATGCTGTACGGAATTATTCGTAACGCTAATAAAGAAGAAATAGTAAAAATAGATTTCAACACTGGCCAAACTACTCAGATACACCAACTGAAGAGAAATTCAAACCTAGTCATACAAATGAGAAAAGGTGATAATGACATATTCTACAATGTAAAAGATGACAATTATGGGGATGAACTGTGGAAGTATGATGGTAATAATGCTACAAGAGTAACTGATATTGCCGCAGGCAAGAAAGATGGCATTGAATATACACACAGCAACCATTTCAGAGAACTGGTATATTATGATGGCAAGGTACTTTTTAATGGCAGTGACTCTGCAAAAGATTATCAATTATATTCCTACGACCCTAAAAGCAATAGTACAAAAGCTATAAATGGCCCTTATCATAATCTCGGCCCTATTGTATGCGAAATATTCACTGAATACAATGGCATTTTATACTTCTCTGCAAAGAATGCTGAAGGTGTAAACCATATACAGTCTGCACAAAAAGTATTATGGAAATACGACGGCATTAACCCTCCTACTATAGTTAAGTTTGCAAATAAATACATTCATACTGTTTTAGATTTAGAGGTATCTGGGAATGCACTATATGTGAGCGGGTCGAGTAATGGAAAAACAAGAATATTCAAAATCCAACATCCCCAAAACAGCATTACTGAAAATGCTTCAGAAACTAAAACTGTAGTATACCCTAACCCTACAACACACAATGCAACACTGTCAATAACGCTAGACAAACCAACTGTACTTAGCCTGCAAATAGTTGATATGCAAGGGAAGGTGGTACACACTCTAAAAAATCAATTATACTCTACAGGCAAACACAACATTAAGCTTAACACTCAAGGCTTAGCTAGCGGTACATACAATACACAAGTATTCCGTACCAATGGAACTTTATTCAATATCAGTAAGCTTGTAAAATACTAACTTAAAGAAGTAATATTATAAAAGAAGTAGCCCTACCAAAATACGGCGGGGCTACTATCAACATACGCACATCCTCATTACTCTAAACTCACTATCTGTGTACTGCTCTCTATATATTAAAACGCCTAGAGCTTTTTAATGTTGCATCAACTTTGCCAAAAAAAAGTTAATGCTCATACAACTATTCCGTTCGTTATACGTTAGTTAATACATATGCAATAAAAAACATACATATGCAAAATGTCGTAACTTTCAGTATATGGTTCCTTTAGGTAAATGGACAGAACGTAAGTTTAATTTTGACCTTGATTCAAGCCTCTACCCTGCGCTTGTAGAAAGGCTTTCAGGCACGCCCCCAAGGTTAGTGCACAAAATAAATAATGCCCCTTACCTAATACTTACTCAAGCATATAAAAACGGCTGGACCATACAAGAGCACGCAGGACATTTGATAGATTTAGAGTCATTGTTAGTTTCCAGGCTAGACGATTTCGAACGAAATGCGACTACACTTAGTGCGGCAGACATGAGCAACAAAAAAACTTATAATGCAGACTATAACGAACAGAATATCAAAGACATTATAAAGTCATTCTCACTACTAAGAGCAGCAACTATAAAAAGGCTAGAAAACTACGATGAAGATATGATACTACGTACAGCTCTGCATCCGCGTTTAAAAACACCAACAAGGCTCATTGATATTGTGTACTTCTTTGCAGAGCACGACGACCATCACTTAGCCATAATAGATAGAATAATAAAAGATATCGATTAAGCTGCTTTAGGCATCAGCTCTTTTACTACTTTCAGCAAATCTTGAACAGAGAACGGTTTAGTCATATACTTATCTGCTCCAGCATCTAATCCTTTTTGTATGTCTGCAGGGTCTGCAAATGCAGTTAAGAACACAAATGGCATATGCTCTCCAATATTCCTATCCCGCTCAGCGGTTCTTATTTGCTTCAGAATATCATAGCCCATAATATCTGGCAATAGAATATCACACAATATCATTCCAATATTATGTTGAGGAATTAGGTCTAAACCCTTTCTACCAGTATCGGCAAATACGGCATCTATTTTAGCTATAAAAAATATAGACTTAAGCATCTTTGCTATACCAACATCATCTTCTATTACTAATACTTTTGCTCCAGACATATTACTTGCGTTTACAAGGGATTCTTATTGTAAATACAGAACCTATATTTTGTTTAGTTGTCACTCTAACTGTACCTCCATGTGTTTTTACCACATGATCTACCACCATCAGTCCAATACCTGTACCTGAAATATTACCTACATTACTTGCTCTGTAAAAAGAAGTAAAGAGGTTGCCCAACTCTTTCTCTGGTATACCAATACCATGGTCTTTTACTTCTATTATAAGCTGTTCGTTATCATGATATACTTTCAACTCTGGACTAGGCTTCTCTACACTGTATTTGAAGGCATTGCAGGCAAGGTTGTGAATGGCATGCCGCATCAAACTCTTATCAATAAAAATATCGCCCACCTCTTTGCTAATATCTATTTTCAAATGCCTACCATCGTCATGCGGTAAGAACAAGTCTTTGCAAATGCCATTGATATAATCTTGTGCATTTACGTACACTGGTTCAAATTTTATTTTACCACTTTCAATACGCCCAACCATCAGCAGCTCATCTAGTATACTAGTGATTCTATTCACCTCTTTTACTATACCAGTGGTCATAGACTGAGTATCTATCATAGTACCTATGTCACTATCCTCATTATTGCACATTTCTAAAATCTCGGCAGATGACATGATCACAGACAAAGGAGTACGTAACTCATGCGAGGTGATATGTATAAAGTGAGACTTTAAGTGATTGAGGTTTTTCTCTTTCTTTATCAATCGCTGCATGTTCTTCTCCTTCAGTGCGCGTTCCGTCACATCACTAAGGCGACCAGCGACTACATCTCCATCGGCTTCAGTATACCTATGCCATATATAGTATTCTATAAATGAAGTACTACCCGTTTCGGGGTTAAGCACTCTGAACATTCCTTGCTGTGGCTTACATGTCTCACTTACTTTATTGAATGCGATATACAATGATGCTTTATCCTCTCCATACACATTAATCATTACTTCTCTGCTATACTTTTCAGGGAGTTGTTCATTCTTCAACCCCATCATCTTAACAAAGGAGTTGTTGTACAGCTGTATTTCAGCATCGAAAGTCATCTGAAAAACACCATCGTTCAGCGTATTTACTAGCGTACTAAAACGCTCTTTTTCTTGTGCTACTACTAGTTCACTCTCCTTCTGCAAGTTGATGTTTACTCCATAACCTATCATAAACTCAAGCTCATCGCTAGTGTTGATATAGGGATAAAATATTCGTAGTACGTAGTTCGTCTTGCCATCATCTGCGGGGTGTTCCGTCACCCAGGAAACAGAATTTCTTGTTTCTTTTGCTTCTTTAAACTTAGCTCTTCGCTCATCAGCAATACGCGTATCTAGCTTTCGCATTTCACAATACTCATAATCATCTTTTCCTATCATCCACTTGCGCACCTCTTCGTTCTTAACAGCCGTTTTGTTCAGGTATAAATATTTGTGCTGTGCCGAAAAAATGGCAATATCTGCAGGTATCTCATTGAGTACTGTATGGAAAAATTCTTTCTGTTCTAAAAGCTCAAACTCTTTCTTTTTTAAAGAAGTAATCTCCTCATAGTGCCATACATGACAACAAACTTTACCATACTCATATATAGGAGAGTATTTACGAATAAAGTAACGACCATCAGCAAAGGCCACCATATCCTTTTGTTCTTCTTCTTTTCTTGATATCTCTACTACATCTTTCAGAAACAGGTCAGGATCTTTAAACAGATGTAACGACTGCTGAGCAGCAACACTACAATCAACGCCTATAAGCTCACCTGCATCTGCTTGTATTCCAAAAATATCTAGAAACTTTTCGTTCACTAATAAAACCTTTCGTTCTGCATCTTCTACTAATACACCTGTTGTGAAAGTGTTGAACACCTGTTGTATATGTTGTATCATACTCATGTCGAACGTTTTGGATTCATTAGATAATTAGCCATCAGTTCATTCTTAGAGGTTACATCCATTTTCAAGTATACGTTCTTCAAATGATGATTGACTGTATGATGTGAAATGAACATACGTTCGCCTATCTGCTTGTATGAAAGCCCTTCTTTTACATGGCGTATTATTTCTGCTTCTCGGTCTGTTAGTTTAAATTCTTCTTGTAGCTCAGCAATAACATCCCGCTTCTTCAGCATGCCTATCAACTTAGTAGCTACTTTAGGTTCTATATAGCTACCATCTTGTTTCAGTTTGGCAAATGTTTCGGGTATGTCTTTTAGCTTAAAAGGTTTATATAAATATCCGCTAGCTCCGTTTTCGAAAGCTTGCATAATCAGTTCATTACTATCATCGCCTGTCATTATTATAACAACGGCATCAGGAAAACGCTCTTTGAGAGATGCTATATGCTCAAGACCATTTTCATCTTTCAAGTGAACGTCTAGCAGTATATAATTGGGAGCATTGGCTAATTCTAGCTTAGCATAGTCGCTTATGCTAGCTTCTGAAAAAAGTATATGGTACGACTTATCCGTCAGGTAAGCTTCCATGAGCCTCCTTAATGGATAGTTGTCTTCTAGTATACCAACTGATATTTTTTCGTGGTTAGCCATTTGGTGTGTTTTGGAGTTATCTCATCACCCCCAATATCCTATATGTATAACTCATGGCATTAAAAATTGTTTTCGAATAACATACAAATAACCTCTATATAACAGATAACTAACATGCTCGGGTGCATCACTTACTAATGCGTTTAAAAACAGATGCACCCGGGTTATGGTCACATGTTAGTTGTAGTCGGAACAAAAAGAAAACTTTAACCTCAACATATTCATACACTCACGCTGCTCCGACTTGTAAACGATTACTTCACGTAAATCGGCTGTAGCTTGTAGCGACTTTTGCCGCTACAAGTCAACCGGGATTCAGACTCACCTATTATCCCTCTATACAGTATTTTTTGAGCCTTCAGTGCGATATTATATATCGAAGAGTTTTTTGATTCAATATCTTTTGCCACAGTATCGAGCAGTGTTTTAAACGGAACTGCTAATGGCAATAATAAATTCACGGTATCAGATTTCTTAAGCATAACCTTTATTTTTTGTTCAATACAAACTTACCAATACAAACACCTTCGCTGTATCACTTACATTAGTAGTTTTTCAAAAGGATATTTTGAGAAGAAGAAAAAACAAGGCACAACAGTGCAGCTTGACATGAAGATGAATCAAGTAAACTCCGCATAGCATTTGCTACGGAGCAGATAAGGTTTCTAAAAACAATACTTGCTAAACAGTGGCGTACATCACCATATAGAAAACGGTGACAGCTGCTCCAAACGAGTAGAATACCTTGTTAATATTATTACTTCTTTTAAAGAACCTCTTGTGTCCTTCATTAAAAGTATTTCTTAACATCTGCGGATTATGTATCCGAAACGAGCCGAAAAGTAAATAACGATAGTCTTTGGCCATATTTCTTGACCAGATGTAATAACTTTTCAGCAAGATGAACATCAATGTGGTCACAACCATTATGTGCGGAAAATAATGGATGAAAGCGTCTCTTACCATGCCTCAATACTTATGCCTATATAGGCTTTTCTAAAATTGATTAGTCTGCAAAGATATATCAAAAACCATTCCATTCGCACGTAATAATTCACAACTTACTACATACCAAGTTGCAACAAACTTCGTATTTTCACATATAAATATAACAAGATATACGACGTAGATGGTAATGAGGAGATGAACCTTGGTTAACCAATCAATAACATATTTGATAACCAGCGATTAACACATAATCTAATTACCACTATGTACTTTTACATTTGATATTATGCCAGTGGCATACTTATTGGTATATGTCTAACAGTAAAAAATAAACAGCACAACAACATGAAAAAGATTCTACTCACAGGCTTATTGCTATTCGGTATCGTTGCCGTGTTTAGCTCTTGCAAACGAAAATGGACATGTCAGTGTACCTACTCTGCTGGCAACCCAGAAGTAAGCTATAGAGACTTATGGGGTTACAATAGGAAACAAGCCAATCAAGTTTGTACCGCAGACGAGCGCGCTAGCAGTCCAGCCAACGAAATCAAATGTAGAGTATACTAATATACCTACACTCTAGTAGCAACACATTAAATAAACCTATATTTACAACACAAGGTATGTGGTCTTTACCTTTCGTTGCCTCAGATAGAATTACTTAACACTCACTAGTTTTGCCAACAATTGGCTTTGTAAATCTTCTTGATGGGCTCTTTCAATACCTACTTCTCGCAATAAGCTTCGGTAGTCTTCATCAGGAAGTCTTCTGCCGCGCATTACATAGTCGAAAGATGTAGGAATATCCAAACCTAAAGTCATAGTTTGTAAAAACCTGTGTCTGAATTCTAATGGTATGGCGGGTAATAAATGCCGCCAATTAGCAAAGTCATTCGGGGCAGTCCGTTGAACGGACGCTTCGAAATCGGCGTAGTTAATCATAGTTCTCCTCTCTAATAAGTTTATAAAATCAAATAAGCTTAATACTTAAATGATATAAATGCAAAATACGACAATGAAGATAATGACACAACGAATTACTTCGGAAGGTGGATAAATAACGTTTATAACAAAAAGATATTAACTAAAGGTTACTATACGGATTAACAGTATGTTACAATACAACACAACAGATATAATATGTTTGGCGTATCACCGCCTTAATCTCAATTTAATCTGCACTACAATTAAATAGCTCGAGTTATCCACATTGTTGGCAGTAAATACAACTCAACGTTACGTATTTATGTCAAAAAGCCCCCTAGAAGAATACATACAACAGCTCATTAAGCATTAAAGCTTAATAAACCGCTTTGTAAATACACCTTGGCCTGTGGCGATAGAAATGAAGTAATAGCCTTTGCTTAAATGGCTAATAGGCACCTGTTTAGTATAATTACTAGTAGCATGCTCTTGCCAGCTCTGTAAGGTCTGTCCATTCATATTCATTATGCTCACACGAACATCTTGAGCTGAAGATAGGTTTGCTTTTACATTTAAGATACTCGTAGCAGGTACAGGATATAGCTCAACCTCGGCAGCAATATTTTTTGTTTCGGCAATACCAGTACGCCAAAACTCTTCATAGTAGTACCACGTTCTATAACCACCAATAACAGTATCTGAAGGTGCATAGTTCATTCCAGTAACACTCTCTAACTGGCCTGTAGAAATGTATGTGTAGTCTTTTGTTTCTTTATTAGAGTCGGTATATCTAATACTAGAATCTTTCAACAAAGAACCAGCACCTGTGTATGTAATATAGCGTACACTAAGGCTATGCTTTTTGTGTAACGAATCAATGTTCATCAAGCCATTACCATTGTACAAGTATGTATTATAATACAACGTATCATCATAGACGCCTTTCTCTTCGATTCTATAATGAGCTGTCAACTGGTTTAAACTATTGTATTGATATTGGGTAGTTATTTTCAATTGAGGTGCTGGCAAACCTTCGTAAAACTTCACGCTCACTAACCTATCTTTTGCGTCATATTCATAATATGTAGCAGTTTTATTATCTACAGTACCATTAGATAAATAAGATGTAGCATGTAGCTCTTTCACATTACTAAGGTTGTTGTAGTAATATTTCTTAAAACCTGATCTATAATAAATACTTCCTCCTATTTGTGCTTCTATCTTATCAGTAGTTATACTATCTATCAGATTATTTTTATAATACATAGTATCTGTATGTTGTAAAATACCAAGCTCGAATGTAGCAGAAGAGGCAACTTGCTTATTGTTAGTGTATGTACGAACGTTATAGTCAACCTGAGCGCCTGCCTTGAAATTGTAAGCCGTACTATAATTTATAGTATCGTTCATAAGATTACTCGCCCAGCCTGTACGACTTGGGTAACGATAGTCTGTTGAGTCCGTAGTTTTGAAAGTGTTATTTCTGAAACTTTGAATGGCCTTCGCTGTTAAACGCATAGGGTTTTGAGCCTCTGCAACATTTGCAAATACAATAGTTAAGGCTACCAGCATTAATAGCTGCTTCATAAATTCTTCTTTTTTGACGGTTTAACGTACAGTAAACTTCTTAATCAGCCGCTCTTTTCCTGTATCGAAGCTGACGAAGTACTGTCCCGAATATAAGCTATGTATTGGTATTTGCCTATTGTAGCCGCTTACATTTTGCTCATGCCAGCTCCTTATTATGCGTCCTTGAAGGTCTGTTATAGTCACTCGCAATTGCTCAACGTTCTTAAACTTAGCTTCAACATTCAGAATACCACTACTAGGGACAGGGTAAAGATGGATATCCGTTTGGTCTTTAGGTGTCGATGAAACTCTCGTTGGCCAATAATGCTCGTAGCGATACTTTATCTGGTTTGTTTTTTCGCGTCGCAAATCATCTACAGTATATCCGTATATAGTATCAATAGCATCGAAGCTAGTATATGTAAAAGATGTTGTTCTCTGCTCATGAAAGGGAGCGCCACCTTTGTGGTATTTTATTTGAATCAACTGCCCTTTTGCATTATAAAAATATCTATCCACTTTAAACAAATTCGAATTCCTAGATGATGAATCTGCAATTAGTTGTAGTTGTGCGTTGTATTTATGGTATATAGTTCTAGTTCCAAAGTTGGTTTGAAAATGATATTCAAATACAAGTAAATCATTAGTATCGTACCTAAAGCTGTCAATTTTTTCTACAAGTGTCGTAGTATTTATATATTTCTCAACACTTCTTCGGTATGCCATATTTCCCTTACCGTCATACCCATACTGGCTTACTACATAGGCTGTACCTGAAAGAGTTCTATAAGCACTATCTCTTACTAGCTGGTTACTTCCATTGTAATAATATTCTACTTTTTGGTAGAGTGTTCCTTGCCTATAATCTTTGCGCAATATCAGGTTTCTAGAACCATCATAGGAATACACGTTCGAGTCACCAGGGCTTGAAAACCATTGCTTGATAATTTTATTATCAAAAGCGTAAACATAATTTATAGTACTAAAAGTATTATGCCGTAAATACTCTGTCACCAACTTCGTCATTATATTGGCACTATTATATGTACGTGTTTTTTTGTGTGTATTTTCTATTGAACGCACTCCTCCAAAAGTAGAATCATATACACCACCTAAGTATGTATACTCATTGGTATACTGAATTGAATCCCCAGTAGAATCACTCCCTCTACCCATATTGGGCTCATAATAATAGTGCAGCGAATCTCTGGTCAAATTGCCCCAATAACTTGCATTAGTTGTAATGCTTTGAATACGCCATTTGAGTTGCCCGCTAACGATAGTGTTAACAGATAGAAGTAGTATTAATAGAGTAATGAGCTTTTTCATAATAGGGTTATTGTACGGTAAACTTCTTAGTAAACTGCTGCTCACCAGTATCAAAACTAATGATGTATTGTCCTGAAGACAAACCTTGTATTGATAACTGTCTTTTATAGCTATTCACATTTTTCTCTTGCCAACTCTTTATCACACGTCCTTGTAAGTCTGTTATTGTTACTCGCAACTGTGCAACATTCTTAAACCCAGCTTTTACATTCAAAACATCTTGTGCTGGTACTGGGTATAGCGATAACTCAATCTTGTTATCGTTAACATTGCTAACTCCAACTGGCCAATATATCTCATAGTTGAATAGTCTTACATAATAATCAAAACTAGAACCTGTTGCATGTCTGGCAATCTTAGCAATTTTATCAAAGCTGGTGTATTCGTATGTGGTTACATAAGAGCCAGATAACCTCACTACACTATCAGCCGTAAGGCTACCACTAGCATCATAAGTATAGTAATGTGTTTCTAATAAGGAACCTTTATACACGGTATCTGTTACCAGCTGGTTTTGAGCATTGTAGCCATAAGCTTTTACAGTGTCTATTATTATGCCACCATTAATCGCATCAAAATAAGCAGAGGTATCTCTTATCAGTCTATTCTGAGCATCATAAGTATAAGTACTAAAGCCATATAGACTCGTACCAAAAGATGTAGACTCTATATAGATTGTATCATTAACCAACAGGTTATTAGCATCATAGTAGTAGTACGTTTTCCTTCTAGTCGCGTTACCATTAATCGGGCTATACTGCTCGCTTGAGTATATACTTATAGAGTCGTTATTATTGTATGTATACTTTTCCGCACTCCAAGGCCCATACTTATAAGCATTAGGTGGGCCCAACCATGAATAGTGATACACATTCTTCACCTTATAGTTTGTGGTATACTGTACTCTACGCTCAGTTACGGTATCATTACCATTTTTATCAATAGTGTTTATTGGCTTACCATTTATATCATAAATACGAGTGTAGCGGTGCCATAATGCAGCACTTCCTAAATTATTTATATAGACTTGACTCTTATGATAAAGCACAGAGTCTGCCATTTTACTGCTCCCTTTATCACTATTCAACCCATAGTCGTAATATGTAGAGTCTCTTAAAGAATAAATTTGGGTTGTAGTGTTACCTGTTTTGACAACGTCAGTCACTACACGCCATTTAGGTTGTGCAATAGTTATTGTGTGTACAGATAGAAACAATATAAATAGGGTGGTTAATTTTTTCATAATAGGGTTATTGTACGGTAAACTTCTTAGTGAACAACTGCTCTCCAGTATCAAAACTAATGAAGTATTGTCCTGAAGATAAACTATGTATTGGTATTTGCTTCTTGTAGCTACTCACATTTTGCTCGTGCCAGCTCCTTATTACACGTCCTTGCAGGTCTGTTATTGTCACTCGTAATTGCTCAACGTTCTTAAACCTAGCTTCAACAGTCAGAATACCACTGTTAGGGACAGGGTAAAGATGGATATCCGTTTGGTCTTTAGATGTTGATGAAACATTAACAGGCCAGTATATCTCATAGTTGAATAATCTCACATAATAATCAAACGTAGAACCTATCGCATGCGTGGCAATCTTGGCTATTTTATCAAAACTAGTGTATTCGTAAGTAGTAACATAAGAGCCAGATAGCTTCACTACGCTATCTGCTGTAAGATTACTACTAGCATCATAAGAATAGTAGTGTGTTTCGAGTAAAGAGCCTTTATACACGGTATCTGTCATTAGCTGATTCTGTGCATTATAACCATAACCTCTTACAGTGTCTATTACGACGTTACCAGTAACTGCTACAAAATAAGCAGAGGTATCTCTTATCAGTCTACCCTGCGCATCATAAACATAAGTATTATACCCAACTATACTTGAGCCAAAGGGAGGATATTCCGAATATAAGGTATCACTTGTTAGCAGATTATTAGCATCGTAATAATGGTAAGTTTTATCCTTTATAATGCTACCATTAACAAGATTATACCTCTCAGTAGAATATAGGCTTACCAAATCGCTAGCATTATATGTATAGCCTTCTGTACTCCATGCTCTATAAGAGAGTCCATTGGGAGGACCATCTAACGAAAAGTGTTGTACATCCTTCACCTTATTAGTTGGGCTATAACTCACCTTAACCTCAGTTATGGTATCATTCCCTTTAATATCAAGGGTATTGACAGGCTTACCATTTATATCATATACACGTGTATAGTTATTCCTTAAGGTTACATTACCTAAATGGTTGGCATACACTTTACTATTACTATAAAGCACAGAGTCGGCCATTTTACTACTCCCATTGTCACTATTCAACCCATAATCGTAGTAAGTAGAATCTATTAATGAATAAATACCCGTAGTTGCGTTACCCGTTTTTGAAACATTAGTCACCACTCGCCATTTCTGTGCGCTAGCGCTTAGGCTTAACGAAACAAGGACAAGCGCAAGAATGAAGAAATTTTTCATAACTAGGGTTTGCATAAAAATACTATTCATATATAACAAGCCACAATACATTAAAACATAATTACATTCAACTGACAATAGCATCATCTGTTAGTAAATACCTAACTTTAGCGGCTATAATATCGAGATATGTTGATGAGGTCTTTTCTATTTTTATTACTAACTACCATTACTTTTAATGCTACCGCACAAAACCCTACAGGATTTACAGACCATGAAGTAAGCATTGGCGCAAGTAGCTCCAACCCTATTCACCTTACAGAGTACAAAGGAAAGATATTCTTTTATGCGACAGATGGCAGTACAGGCAGAGAGTTGTTTACACTAGACGCAAGTGGTACTCCAAGCGTTGTCGCTAACATCAACCCGCTGTCGGCAAATAGTATTAGCAACAACTATCAAAAACCTTTAGCAGTTGTAGATAATAAACTATACTTCACTGCAAACAATGGTAGTTCAGGTGAAGAAGTTTTTGAATACGACGGAACGAATGCACCCAAAATTGTATTCGACCTTACTTTTGCTGCCGATAGTTCAGCACCAGACAACTATACTGAACTTAACAAAAAGCTATACTTCAATGCATATACCGCTACCAACGGTAGAGAGCTATATGAATACACTCCAGGTGTTGTTACCCCAACGCGTTTAACAGACATCAATGCAGGTAGCACAAACAGTGTATCTGGCTCAATGGTTGCCTTTCAGAATAAAATATTCTTTGTAGGCAACAACACCACAAACGGTAGCGAACTATGGCAGTACAATCCTACTAGCACTAATGCTTCTATGGTAGCAGATATTGATACTGGTGGTGGCTCTTCTAGTCCTGCAAACCTTACAGTCATCAACAACAAACTTTACTTCAGTGCATATGATGCATGGTTTGGCCGTGAGCTATATGTATACGATGGCAGTACAGTAAAAAGATTAAGTGATATCAACCCTTCAGGCTTAAGTGGTTTAGCTATTGCTAAAAGCAATGCATTTACGGCATTTCAAAACAAGATTTACTTCACGGGTAGAACATCATCTGGTGAGCAGCATGTATATACTTACGATCCTACAGCGGATACTGTAACACAGGCATTCAAGGTAAATAGCGGTGGTACATCTGCACCAAAAGATTATGTTATATACAATAGCAAGCTATTTTTTGCTGCTACTAATGGCACCGATGGGTTAGAACTATTTAGCTACAGCGGTAGTGGTGCTCCAACTCTGTTGGCAAACCTTTGTAGTGGCGCTGGCAACAGCCTACCTTCCGAACTTCTCGTAATAGGTGACAACCTATACTTCTCAGCAAACAACTGTAACAATAGTGGTGTAGACCTTTTCTCTTACAACTTCAAAAATGTTGGAGTTCGTAATCTCAACTTCTCTGCAGAAGCGAAAGTTTACCCCAACCCTGCAAAAAATGAGTTACACATAGAGATTAATCTATTGCAACCTCAACAGCTTGGGGTCTCTTTAACCAACCTTCAAGGGCAGGTAGTGTATAACAGTGAGGCACAATTGTACGAGCAGCAAGTGCATAAAAACATTTCTCTACAAAATATACCACCAGGCATGTACTTCTACAATGTATATGATAAAGCTGGCAGCATAATGCTTTCTGGCAAAGTGATAAAAGAGTAGACAACTAAAAAAATGGGTGTTTTTCACGTTGTTAGTTTTTGGGGTGCGCAATACATTTGCACAAACCCCGACCATGCGTGTACCAGAAAATATTGATTTTGGAGACCAAATACTCATACTACCAACTTTAAAAGAAGCTCTTATTGACGAGAAGCTAAGCAGGCATGGTATTGTTACGCAACAGCCACAACTTGGCCAGTGGATACAACGAGGCGAGCAAATACTTGAAATTACCTACAATGTATATCTGAATAAAAGCAAGCCTAAGCTCTTCTTCCGTAACGACAAGACGATACAAATTAGCTTCAGACTAAACAGTCCCGTCTCAGGCCTAGTAATCGGCTTTAATACCGAACCTATTACCTATCAAAGTAAAATACCAGCAAATGCTAATGACAAACCTGTAATAGTACATGGCGAAAAAGCTACAACCCCAATACTACTAGTACCTAAAGATGAGCCCCCAATGCACCGCTACCTTACTACGTTCTACCCTGAAGTTAGAGCCTACCTACAGCAATCTTGGGAGCAAATACAGTTCAACCACAAAGACAAAGGACAACTAAGGCTCAAAGACGTTTATACCACTGACGATTTTCAAATGTTCGATAATCATGCTAGTATAGACTTTGAGATTGCCCCCTTCCCAAAAGACGATGAACGTTTAAAGTTTGATATCAACCAGTTACGTACACAAAATGAAAACTTAAACAGCAAGTTAAAACACCTAGTAATTTAATATTGCACATATAAGAATGAATGCCTCACCTTTATCAAAAAGGTTACTCTCCTCCCTTATCTGTTCCGTATTTATCAGTATTTTTAGGGCCTATTTTAAAACAACATCAATGAAGAATACTTTCGCCCTAGCCTTAACATTAGCTGCTATATGTATAGCAAATATTGCTTCTGCTACTGTTTATAAAACTATCGCTTCGGGTAGCTATAGCGATGCTGCAACTTGGCAAGGCGGCCAAGTACCGCCAACTAGTCTTATAGCAAATGATACCGTTATCATTCAGCACGGCACATCTGTAGCTATGGATAGCAGCTTGATAGCTAAGTTTCCCAACGCAGGTCTTATTGTAGAGAAAGGCGCATCTATTACACCAGTAGGCACATACGCTATCGGTATAGACAAAGGGTTCATTAGTGGCAGTGGTAATATCAATATACATCGTGTAGAGCTACACAATGCCGCTGGACTAGACAGCACTATGAATATCACATGCGATGCGTTACTATTGGCTGGCACTACACTTAATGGCAATGTAAACTTCATTGTAAAAGGACTGGAGCTTAATTACAATAAATCGTATTTAAACAACGGCTCTTTAACGATATCTCAAAATGCCAATATTACTGTTGATTGCCCTTCTTTAGACAAAGGAACTAATGCTACCATAAAATGCTTAGGACGGTTCAACATGAAGTATAATACGGGGGCTACGATGACAGGTGTATTCTTTAACGGTACTGGTCAGTTAGGTAATATTGATTTTAATGTAGGGCAGTTTAACACAATACAATTATCAAGTACTATCAATGTCTACGGCAGATTATCTATCGACACTTGCTCACTAGACCTGAACAGTAATAGCATCAACTTAGAAGCGGGTAGCTGGTTTAAAAACCCAGGCCGACGAGGAACAATCATAAGCACATCGTCATCTAACATAAAACTAGTAGCAAGTGGTGCTGCCAATGACACTATGATGTTTTTAGCTAACAGAAACACTCTTGGCAGCTTTGAAATAAACATGAACAACGGCACAGAAGAGCTTAGTATTGGTACTGATCTAAACATCACCAACAACCTTATACTTAATAAAGGAGAGTTAGTGATGCTAGGCAAAACGCTAAACCTTGTAGGCGGCTGTAATGTTGTAGGCGGTTCTGATACTGCTTTTGTATCATTAAGAGATACTGCAAAGCTATTTCGTGATGTACCATCTAATACAACTACTGTTTTCCCAGTAGGTTTCCAATTTAAACACAATAGCACTACAAGCATTGTCAACGACAGGTTTGCTCCGGTAAACATCACTAATAACTCTAGCAGCACCTACATTGGTTTTGGCATAAACGTAAAACAAGATGTTCGTTCTTTAGACGTTGCAGGTAAAGAACTGCAACTATCGCAACCAATAGTTAGAACAACATGGACAGTTACATACTCTGGCAACAATCTTGATTATGACATTGAACCATATTGGACTAAGGCTACGACAAACCCGATAAACGATTTAGAGGCAAACAATTTCGACAGAGACAATTGCTACGTGAGCAACTTTGTTGGTGCAACTTGGGACTGGACTGGTAGCCAGAAAGCAACATCTCATTATAGCTACAAGTTCTTAGACTGGTACAGCGTAAAAAGACAACATGTAAAGAACACAGGAGCATTTGCCGTGTTTGACAACAAAACTGTTTCTGTAAAAGAGCTAAGTAATACAAACGCTACAACACTATACCCTAACCCAGCTACTAACAATATCAACATCGGCTATGCAAACAACAACAGCATAACTGCTGAACTATATGACGTTGCAGGCAAGCTCATAAAAACAACAAACATCAACAAAGGCAACAACACTATAAATGTTGCGGAACTAAACTCAGGTATATACATCATCAAGCTTGTGGGTAAAAACACCAACACCACTCACCGCTTTGTAAAACAATAAAAGAAATACATACACTATCTAAGCCCGACTAAATATTTAGTCGGGCTTTTTGTTACCAATAGTTCTTTGTATAATCCCCCTATGAGTCAAACGAAAATCTATATCGCATCTCCTTTAGGCTTTTCAGAAGTAGGCAGATACTTCATGTACAACAGGCTAATACCAGCAGTACAGCAACTAGGCTATACCGTGCTAGACCCATGGCAGCTTACCGACGACTCTCTAACCAATGCGGCAGCACAAATGCCCTACGGACAAGAGAAAAAGAACGTGTGGAAACAGCTCAACAAAACTATTGGAGAGAACAACACAAAAGCACTTGACGAATGTAACGGCGTATTGGCAGTGCTAGACGGTGTTGATATAGATAGTGGCACAGCCTCAGAAATAGGTTATGCTACAGCCTTAGACAAACCTACGCTAGGCTATCGTGGCGACTTTAGACTATCTGCCGATAACGAAGGCTCAACAGTAAACCTACAAGTAGAGTATTTCATCAAAAAACATGGCGGTACCATTGTTACTTCTTTAGATGAAATAATAGAGCAGCTGCCAACAGTAATACCACAAATTCAGTAATTTAGTACTCTAATAACAACCTTATGAAACACTTATTAACCTCTTTCATAGTATTTGCGACATGTTTACTCGTTAGCAATAAAACATTTGCTGCTACTTACACTACAGTTAAAGACGGGCTGTATTCTGACCCTGCCACTTGGCAAGGTGGTGTAGTTCCTCCTTCAAATCTAGGCTCAAACATTATACAGTGCAATCATAATATTACACTTGATGTGGATTTAGTGATTAATGGATCAGAAATTATAATGAACCAAGGAAACATGACCGGAGCGGCTGGAAAGTACGTTGTTATTAACAGCCCTCTAGATTTATCGGGAGGTAACAATTCTACTATCCATGCTGATAGTATATATGTTCATATACCGCAAAATGTACTTCCTAATGCACCTAACTTGTCGGCAAAAATTCTAACTATCAACAGCACAGACATGTCTCCATTTAGTATAAGTGCTGCATCAAAACCTTTAGACGTCTCTCAAAAACTATATATAGTAGATGGAACCTGTGACCTTGGCACCAATTTAAGGTATGCATCGTCAAACCCTGTTATATATATTGATGGAGGGTCGATAGAAGCAAAAAACCAAGTGAATGGAAGTTACTCTATTATGTTCATCAACAATGATGCTACACTATATAGTCGTTTTGTATATCGACAAGCAAAAGATGTTGAAGTAAATGTAGGCAGTGGCAAAAAGGTTTCTCTAGGCGAGGCTTATACTTTTGACTACGACCTTACACTAACATCAGGCACACTAGACCTAAACAACTACGACCTTACATTTGATGGCAACAGCACTATTTCTGGCACTGCAACCATTAGCACAAATGCTCAATCATCTATCAACATTCGTACTTCTGCTAACTTCGGCGACATTCATTTTGAAGCAGGAAAAAACACAGTTAAAGATTTCAATATGCAAATGGGGGCAGCGTTTTATATAGGTATTGCCAAAGATTTAAAAATTGCCAATAAACTTAACCTTCAGATGGGCGATATATGGGCTAAACATTGCACTATTTCGCTAATTACAGGAGCTACAATTGATGGAGGGTCTACAAATAGTTTTATCAATACATCGAGCAATGGAGTACTAGAACAAGATATATCAAACAACGCTAGTAAAACATACCCAATAGGGGCAGTTACTCAGTATGCACCTATTACTGTTACAGGCCAAAACAACACAACTTATAACGGCCTCGGCTTTGCGGTAAAATATCGTGTACTAGCATTAGGTGACAATGGGCCAGACATGAGCCTTAGCCAACCAATAGTTAACCTTACCTGGTTTTCTACAAGCCAAAGCAGTGGTAATATAGACCTTGCTATTGAGCCTCAGTGGCAGGTTGCTAATGAGTTAAATGGTTTTGATAGAAGCAATTGCTACATCAGCACATTGGTAGGCAACATTTGGGATAAAAAGACAGCAGCTCCTGCAACTACAGCAAACAACTTCTATGCGGTAAAAAGAACAACTATCAATCACCTAGGTGCATATGCGATATTCGACGAGAGTACTGTTTCTGTAGAAAAGTTATCTGCTTTAAAAGCAACAACTATATACCCAAACCCTGCTACAAATATTGTAAACATCAGCTACAATGGTAATGACGAAATACACGCTACACTAATTAACCTTGCAGGAAAACAGATACAAAATATACGCTTAACTAAAGGAGTGAATAAGATAGATGTAAGCCAACTTAATGCTGGCATATACTTCATCAAACTAACTAATCGTAGCACTTCTGCTACACATAAGATTATTAAGCAGTAAGCTTAAAATGACACATTAAATATAATGGGTTGGCTATAGGCCAACCCATTCTTATATTTGTATGTATATTAATTTAAAACTTATGAAACACCTTTATACCCTATCATTTCTAATTATAGCATTTCTCACAACTGCTAACGAAGCTTTTGCCAACAAATACAAAACTATTTCGTCTGGCAACTATTCGGATACCGCAATATGGCAAAACCGAAGAGTTCCACCTATTACAATACTATCAACTGACGAGGTAGAGATAACAAGCGGTACAACCGTAAATCTTGACAAAGATGTATTTGTAACGGGCACTGGCGCTAAGTTTTATGTAAACGGCACACTGGTAAGTACGACTCACGGACTAGGCATACATACTGCTAGTTTTGGAGGCAGCGGTAAAGTAGATATTGACAGCTTCTACTTTGGCGGTGGTAGTATTGGCCTAGGAGACACGCTTAAAGCTCGTATTTTTGTTAGTGGTACTATGCATAACACGTCTACCAACATCTATGTAAAAGAAGCTCTGTTTATAGGCAATGGGTTAACGAATATTTCTAGCGGAGGTATACTAACGCTAGCCGATAGTGGCTTCATTCAAATATATAGTGCTAAGAACATTACCCCACCGATACCAGAAGCTCCACGGCTAATCAAAACAGGCACGGGAATAATAAATCTACCAGCTACTTACGACCTTGTATACAGAGGCAATAATATTAGTACTGGGCTTGAACTAGAAGGTATAGGCTTACGAAACACGAATATATATGTTTGTCGAGATTGTTTTGTAGAACAGTCTAGCAACTTTGTAGTAAATGGCAAACTTACAATGACCAAAGGCGCTCTTTCACTTAATGGTTATGATCTCATTTTTGCAAAAGAAGGCAATCATGTAAACTACGATACTCTACCCAAAATACTAGCCTCTAAAGAGTCTAGCATAGTATTTAAAAGTAATGTTAGTACAGACAGTGCACTCTTATTTAAACGCGGGAAAGACACACTGAAAAGCATAAGAATTGAAAGCCCTAATAGAAAGGCTGAACTACGCATTGCGCGAAATGTAAATATTGATAGTACATTATATCTTTCTTCAGGCCGCTTAAACACATATGCCAAGCTAAGATTATTAGATAGCGCAACTACAAACATCGACTCGAATGGATATGTCATCACTTCATTCTCCCCTTTATATTTACAGTATGGCGCACTTGTAATGAATGCTACCAGCACCATTTACCCTGTTGGAACAAGAAATCACTTCACACCTTTTCAAGTAAACACAGGAAGCATAACAGACACACTAAAAGAACTAGCAGTATCATTAGCTAAGGCCCCCTTAGCTAATATTCCAATGAATGCACCAAGAGTGGAAGCTACTTGGGTAGTGCAAAGTAAAAACCCATTTCCTAGCACAGGGCTAGAAGTGAAACCAATATGGCATATTAGCTGGGAAAAATCTGGGTTTGACAGAGCTAAGTCTTTGGTAGCATTTCAAAAGAGTAATGCACCCGTAAAATGGGACCTCCCATTAGCAACAAATGCCACACAAGAAGGCAATGGCTACTTTAGTCAGAAACGTTCTGACATTACAGAAAGCAGAACCATATATGTATTCGACATTCATACAATCGTATCTGTAAAAGAGCTTTCAATACAACAAGGCATAACGCTTTATCCTAACCCTGCAACTAATGTTGTAAACATCAGCTACAATGATAATGATGAAATACACGCCACACTAATTAACCTTGCAGGAAAACAGATACAAAATATACGCTTAACTAAAGGAGTGAATAAGATAGATGTAAGCCAACTTAATGCTGGCATATACTTCATCAAACTAACTAATCGTAGCACTTCTGCTACACATAAGATTATTAAGCAGTAAGCTTAAAATGACACATTAAATATAATGGGTTGGCTCTAAGCCAGCCCATTCTTATATTTGCATATATATAACCTAACAATCTACTAATATTATGAAATCCCTATTTTCTACTCTCTGCGCTATGCTGTGCTTATTTGTACACAATAGCTCACAAGCTGCTACATACAAAGTCATCAAGTCAGGCTTATACAGTGCGTCGAGCACATGGCAAGGAGGCGTTATACCTCCAACAAACTTGGGAGCCAATAGAATAGAGTGTATTGGCTTTACGCTAACTCTAGATGTTGATCTTGTAACATCTCAAAGTTCTGAGATAGTGACCCACAATACGCAAATAATAGCACAGCCAGGAAAGTATATTTCCTTTAATGGTTATCACATTTTAGGGTTCACTGGTACCAACACCAAGTTACAGGCCGATAGTATATTTTTTTCAAAAGCAGGATTTACATTTGGAGCAGACTCTCTCATTGCTGACATCATTGCAATGGATGATGCTCACATCGTTCCCTTTTCACATGATACAACTGTTACAGTAGTAAAAGATAAGATTTACATGAAGGGTGTCGCAAGTGTTGGACGCAACCTAGTATTCACAGGAGCAAAACCTACTTTTATATTTGATAATCTATACTCCCTTCCAGACTCTGTTAAACCATCTAAGCCATACAACATCAAGTACATTAACACCAATGGTAGAATAGACAACAAGTTTTGTGGTAAGGCAAAAGAAATTGAAGTGGCGATAGGCAATGGTAATGTATTAACACCTGTTTCCATAGGACCAGTTATGACATTGATTATTAAAAGCCATCTTAAAATGACATCGGGAAGTTTGGATGTTACCAACGACAGTCTGCGCTTTGGCGATAGCAGCTCAATAAGCGGTACAGGTACAATTAGAACATCCGCATCACATAACATAGCAATCTTTTCAAAAAAAACATCCTTTGGCACACTTTACTTTGACAAGAGTGGGCCATATAATGCAGTACACAGCCTTACCATCAACACAGGACAAGGGAAACCTGTTGGCCTAGGTTCGGAACTAAGTGTTTACGGAAGCCTTAACATGATTCTAGGCAACTTTCATATAGACACAAACACATTAAACATTCAAGGTCGAATCATTGGTGGTTCTGACTCTAGTTACATCAACACTACTAACAAAGGAACAGTCAGGTACCTAATCAGGCAGACTACTGAAACTTTCCCATTGGGCACAGACAATTATTATGCACCGATTTTCATTGGTACTTCAGGCAATAAACTAGTCGACTATTATGTTCAAGAAGGAGTGTTTAGTAATGCAACGAGTGGCACTGATATGAGTGCTACTAAACCTGTTGTTAATCTTTCGTGGGTATCTAAATACAAGCAAAACGACAACAACAATCTAAACATAAGGGTAGGCTGGAAACCTGTGAACGAAGTAAACAACTTTGACAGAACTAAATCTTTCATCAGCACACATGATGGTCAGCAATGGGACAAAAGCATGGCGTTACCTGCTAGTCCTTCAGTAGGATTGCAAACAAGATTCAGACAATCTGTAAATCACGCAAATGCTATTGCAGTATTTGATATTAATACACTTTCTGTAGAAGAACTAATTAACCAAAACACAACCAATATCTACCCTAACCCTGCAACAAATGTTATAAACATCAGCTATAGTGGCAATGATGAAACTCACGCTACTATAATTAACCTTGCAGGAAAACAGATACAAAATGTACACTTAATTAAAGGAGTAAATAGAATAGACATCAGCCAACTGAACAATGGCATATACTTCATTAAACTGACTAATGGCAGCACTTCTGCTACACATAAAATCATTAAACAATAATACCAACAAACATCATAATAAAAGCCTCACAATTGTGAGGCTTTTATTATGTGGACCATTCTTTTTCTACTCTAGCTTATGAATTATTTTAAGTTAATAAATAGAGTATTTATGGCATAACTAATTCACCCAACCAAAGCAGCCAAACAAAACCTCCTACTATACTACCAGCCCCTCCAAATACTATTAGCTGCCAACGATGCTTCTTCACCAATACAAATGTTGTATAAGCAAGTATGGCACTTGAGCTTATTAATAACATCCAATAACCTAAGCCCATATGTATTCCGAAGTGCTCCATTAGCCTAGCCTCATCTCCACGAAAACCTTTAGCGGATAATGTATCTGACATTGTCTTCACTTTAAAAAACGAGGTAAGTATGTTAAACACTTCACGACTATGAAAATAGGTCAGTACTATCCAGAACAAATGTTTTGCATTCCAAGCATCTATTTTAGTTCGTTTATTCAACACCAACAGTCCTGCTAAACCTATAAACCCAGTAAGTATAGTCTGTATTGGCCCACCAGCGGTTATCCAAAGAGAAATAGTTTCATTATAAGGCAATATCAATTGTCTTATTGCCTCCCTATCAGCATCGTTATATAAAGTAGTGTATGCAAAATGTACTGTGGGGTGATAACCATACCACATTGCTACCAAAGCATGCCCCCACTCATGCAGTACTGTGCCAGCTATTGCAGCAGCGAAGAAGAATGTGAATATTTTCAGGTTATTGGCCATTGTTCAATCACAACTTAAACCTAAGCCCCACATTGAAGTTGAAATAGTTCATCATCACATCATAATCTACTGTAGAGTAAGTATAGGTATTACTTGCATAGTCATGTACTATATGATTTTGAATATCGCTACTCACTCCACTCAATTGAGTAGCGCGCCAACCTTCAGATATGTCTAAACTAATGAGCTTGTTCATTTTTATGACAACACCAACATTGGCACCAGCCATCCAGCCGCTTGCCGCTTTACTTGAGCCTACAGTGTTAGTAGCCAGCATCATGCCGCCCATACCACCAACATACATGTACACTACTCTTGGAAACTTTATCTTATGATTGAACCTAATGTGCGGAGCAAAGTATGGAGACGTTATCTTTTGACCAGATGAATTAATACGTCCACGTGCTTCTCCCAATCTGCTCGACTCTAATATTTGCATTTTGTTCACGTTGCCATACATTGAGCCTATCTCTACACCACCGCCAAACTGCCACTTACGCCAATTGCGCATGGCTTTTAACGTCATCTGCACACCCATGATGCTGCCATCTTGCTGTAGGTATTTATCATTAGTAAGTAGCACTGTGTTTACACCACCAGTTATTCCTAAATGGAATTTACTACGCTTAGCAGATACAGTAAAAGACATGATTACTAAGAGTAGCACAACTGCTAATCTATTCATAAGGGTTAGGTTTTTGAAAGTTTATGAATGCTGTTACAGCTTAAACCTTAAGCCGATATTAAAGTTAAAGTAATTCATCAATACATTGTAAGGTTGCACGTATGGTACGGTTGCAAAACTACTTGTTGGCAATGTATTAGTACGGTTGTAAATGTCTGATTCTACATCGTAGATTTCTGTTATTCTCCAACCTTCAGATACATCAAGGCTTATTCTTTTACTTAGCTTCAATACACCTCCAAAGTTCAAACCGGCCATCCAACCTAAGCTTGCATTGTTTGAGCCAACTGTATTTGTAGCTATCATCATACCACCCATTCCACCAATGTACAGGTACACTTTTCTAGGGAATTTTATTTTGTGGTTTATTCTGATGTGTGGTGCTATATAAGGTGCAGTTATACGTTCAAAATCTTCATCAACCACAGTCTGCGAAAAACTACTCCCATTCGTCCACACTCTATTCTTTTGTACGCCTCCCCACAAAGCGCCCATTTCTATACCTCCACCAAACTGCCACTTGCGCAAGTTTGCCAATGCCTTAATAGTTAGCTGTGGGCCTAATATTGGACCATCTTGTTCTAGATAATCATTGCTAGTAAGCAAGACACTATTCAAGCCTGTTGTAATCCCTAAATGGAATTTGCTACGTTTTGCCGCTGCTGGCATTGCTAATGCTACAAATAGTACTGCTAGAATTAAGTTGCGTGTGTTCATTTGGCTCAATTTAGATATAACAATAAAGTAAATATACCTTTTTCCCGATGCATTGTCAATGCATTATTTTCTACCAGGCTTAGGCGGAACTAACATTAGGGTAACTCTTGTCATCAATGCATTTACTGTCACTCTATCACTAGAAGCATTTCCTATCAAATTTGTATAACTACCAGTCATGGGCACCCAACATTCGCTCACTGTTAATTGTAAGCGCTTACCTAATTTAAAACCTGCACCTAATTGCAAACCAGATGTTGCCATAATAGCAGCATCAAATATGCTTCCCGTTGCTGCGGTAACTCCCATTTCACCTCCTACAAAACCGTAGACGTTTCGCCCTTCAATAAACTTTACATCTAAGAAAAAATTGGGGTTGAAAAAACGTTCATTCAATGAAATAGGATCGCGAGACCATGTAGTATTAGCATTTCCTAGAAACTCGGTGAAACGAAGTCCAAACCCAAACCTTAGTCTTTTAGTATCAAAAGCAAACTTAAAACCTGTACCAACCCCTGTCATAGTTTGACGAGAAAATACATCTCCACTCTCAAAAGATGCCCCGCCTGCAAACAGCTCTGCGCCTAATACGAACTTGCTTTTAGCTAAAGAAGTGAATGAACAGGAGAATAGTAAGAATGCTATATACAAGTAGCGCATGGTATAGAATTTATGTGTTCACAAAAATGGAATGCAATAAATATGCCAGTAGCTAAATAACTACTGGCATATCATATCAGTTAACAATAAGGTAATGTAAACCTTATTTTAGTTTTGTATAGTGTGTCTTCTGCGGTCTTTGTACATCTTCAAATACTGCTTTGTTTTTCTAGCACCTGGCTGCACCACTACCTTTGTAGTTTCATATCCGTCAGCAGTTAATGTTACCTCTTCAGGACCGTGTGTATAAATGATAAACACTCCACTTCTACCTGTAGTATCAGAAATACCTTTTATAGTAGCAACAGAAAACTTGATAGGCTTGAATGTTTTTGCGTCAACAATAACACATTTTACTTTTTCGCCTTGCTGTGCTATAGCCATCATTGGCATCAACGCAATGAATAATATGCTTAGAAACTTGTACATAATGGTTTTCAATTTGAAGCAAAAATAAAGTTTTTAAACCTTAATGATACCTTAAATCTCATTGAAAACAATAGTAAAAGCAAAACTGTAGTAATAACATGAGACTATTACTCAACTCATAAATATGCCTTAGCGATATACTAAAAGCGCTGTATAAACATTCTCAACAGTAGAACATACCACCATTACTTTATAAGGTATAACGCACCCCTATATTTGTGTGTATATAGCTGAAGTTGTAATTGTAAATAGCTAGACCTACAGGCCTGTCTGTTGGTGAATACATGTACACATTTACATCTGTGTCCACCTGTGCATCATTATATTGATACAACCATCTATTCCCTTTAGGTTTTTCGTTTTTAACCCAAGTATTGCGCCAGCCCGCTACTATGTCAACACTGAGCCTATCGGTAATACCAACAGCAGCACCTAAATTTCCTCCTGCTACCCAACTAGAGGACTTACCGTCTAAAGTCATATGATTTGAGCTGAACATTCTCCCTCCTGTAGGGCCGATAAAAATAGAGGCTTTCCCTCCAATGTTAACCTTAAAATGAACAAACACATTTGGTGTTGCATAAAAAGAAGCAACCTTTGAGCCTTTGGCCACATTATTCCCTATTGTGCTTGGCAAAAGTTGAAGTTGAGCCACCTCATCAAGATGTTCCTTTGAGCCAACAATTCTTTTCAAGTCTGCAACAACAGATCCTGTTTCTATAGCTGCACCTACTTCTAACATTTTAAACGCAACTAGTCCTTTCACAGTGAAAGAATATCCAGGCTTTCTTTCTTTAACTATCTCTTGGTAGTACGTTCCTGAATGTGAAGATATAATGTCCTTATTTTTCAATGAGTATATAATATTACTACCCAGTCCAGCACCTATTTGAATTTTAGGTTGTGCAAATGCAACAAAAGGTAGAGCTAACAAAACAAACAGGAATACGTTTTTAGTGCTCATAATTTATGGGTTAAAAAGTTAAACATTAAAGAATACTTACAGGCTAAACCTAACGCCAACATTGGTGCTAAAAAAGCTTAGTGTATATCCATTTATAGCGGCGTAGTAGTAAGCGTAATTAACCACTCTTTCATTGTTTACATAAGTACCAAATGGAGCGTCATTGTTCTTCACCCAGTTTGCACGGAAGCCTTCGTGAATGTCAATGCTCAGCCAGTCGGTTACATTTACCAGAACACCAAGATTAGCACCCAACATTAAACCGTTAGCCTTGCCATCTGCTGTTAGTTGATTTTCAGACATCATATAGCCTCCCATCACACCCCCATATACAGATAGCAAACTGACAATATTCCTCTTTACATTCACAAACACATATGGTGCGTAATATGGGTTTGCGACATCTTCATCTGTTGCGAAATGTAGTAGTCTAGGAGCTTGAAATTGTGTAGAATAAGGGAACCCTGCCCTATAAAGCTGTGTAGTATCTATAACATGGCGCCTCATATCTCCTTTCAAAGTACCACGCTCTACACCTATACCAAACTGTAAAATGCTTACTTCAATAGCTGCATTAATATCAAAGTTGGTTCCTTTAAACTTGGCATCATCACGACCATTAATTCCCCTCTCAGCCGCAATATTGCCAGTATAGTTTACTTTACTAAATGAATTGTTCAGACCACCTGAAAGGCCTATACTAAACTTAACCTGTGCTTGGCTTGATATTGGAACTAAAAAAAGAAAGGCAAAAAGAATTCTTACTATTTGCATACAAAAAGGCTTATTGGTTCATTAATTAAATGCAAATATAACAGTCAGTACTATTATATCAAATATGCGCACGAGTCACTCTAGACGCTTGGCAGCTATATTAAATGTTCCTTTATCGATATACATCTTATACCTTCTTTCTATAGAATATCCTTTGTCTTTAATAATATCTTCAATACTACTTACCTCCTCATCACTTGTTGACACTCCATAATATATCTCTTTCAAGTATTCTCTCGAAAAGTTATTCATACCAACTTCCTCAAAATGTACCAAGCGCACCTCTTGTTCATAATTCCATGTAGCAGATTTTGTAAACAACCAATTAAGCATAGCAATGGTGTTCATGTGCATATCCGTACTCCGTACTTTAAAGGGAGTTATCTGGTGTTCGTAACGTACTTTAAAAATTGAAAAAGGCACCTCGTAAGTGAGGTCTGGTAATTGAAACCCTAGGCACACACCTTTATGCATGTCTCCATAGTGGCTCCACATAAGCGTATTGTTATTCACTTCTGAAAAGCAACATATGCCTACTGTCTCACGCATATTTTCAAACATGCTTTTTACAACTCCATGAAACTTGTGCGGATCATGATACAGTTCATCTACTGCTCTTCTACGTTGTTCTCTATTTGGGTAATTTTCTCTACTTACTATTTCAGTAGCCCATTTCTTCTTTACGGCCTTATCTACATTAAAATCTAAAAGAGAAGTATCTAGCTCAAAAGGGTCATTAAAACTATTTGCAGATTGGAATTTCAGTTCTCCATTTCTCAGCAACTTCTTAGCTCCAGCTACATCCAAATACTTATATACAGGTTCCTCAGCATTGAACTTTACAAAATCGTATTCTCGCAAAGCTTTTTCAAAAGCAGTCTTTTTGTTTTCATCATTCATACGAGTAGGCATCTCTATATAAAAATAACATTTTATGCAGAGATATGTAATTCCTTTCTACTTGAAAAATGCACATTCATAAACACATTTTTATACTTAAATACTTCTTAACAAAACAACAGCACCTATAAAAAATCACATCCTACGGAAGATATATAAAACTTGAAACGAAGGTATACAAGGCAGTGCAATTCAAGATGTCAGATCACATCACTTTATAGCCTTACCACAGGGATCATATAGAACATGTTCTATAATAGAAAATATATCTTGCTCACACTGACCATCTGTACTATATCGGTGAACAAAAGGCTCATCTTTCTTAGGATTAGTCAGCAGCTTCGCTATTGGGCGTATATTTTTTACTGAATCTTCTCCTTGTAGTGTGATTAACTTAATTCCTTTCAGTTTACTCTTATCAAACTCTTTGCCGAATAACACCAAAAAGTACTTGTTATTAAACTTTATGTAACCTTGCAACATCGTTTTTTTCAGACCTGCCCTATAACGAACCCCCTTTAGACTAAATGAAACAGCATTGGGTTGATCTGTATAATTATAAAAATGAATTATTGAGACATCGAACCCACTAATAGATTCTTTTTGACTATAAATATTGATAGCCTTCTCGATAAGGAGAGCATCAGAATACTGAGCTGAAATATCACAGTTTACAAAAAGCAATAGACACAATAGGATTAAGGACTTCATTCAATGAATGTACAAACATTTTCATCTATCCACTCTCACCCATGCTACGCACCTCGTCACGTAGGTTTTTCAACCAGTGCATATCGTATTTATTATCACCTTTTTTGTATCTACCCTTAGGTGCTTCGTCTGGTATAATAGCAGGTAGGGGTACAGTTTTTTGCACTGGCTTTTCAGGCTGCACTTGTAGTGCGGGGTTGTACAACTCAGGATCTTCTTTGCGCAAGTCACGGTACTTAAACCATGCCGCAAAGTGACGACGATAATCACGTTCTGTTTTCACCTCCTCGCCGGTAAATGCAAGCCACTTATTAAAAGCAGAAAGCCATTCCGCTAGCTGGTCTTTATTGAGCTTACCAGTACTCACATACGGGTACACAAAGCGTTGCCCATCGGCAAGTGCTTGTTTGCGCAATACATCTAAAGAATTGAGTGTATTATTCATATTGTTACCTCCTTTTAGTTCTTCATCGTTATCGTTGCCATCCTCTTCTATTAACGTCGTTTTGTTTGGTTTAGTTTGGTTTAATATCGTATCGTTTGCTTCTTTTAGCTTAACCTTAACGTTACCTATGCTTAAACAGTTTCTTACTTGTGCTTCATCACCATTTGCATCTTCTTCGCCATTTCCTGCTTCACTTTCTTTCTTCTTTTTACCTCTTGCTAGCCCTCCTTTTCTACCACGCTCACGCAGTGTTTCTCTACGCTTTTCCCAATACTCCATTCTGCCCTGCAAGCTGGTAGACCATATCTTTTCGCCATCGGTTTCTAACAGTTGGAAGTAATTAGTACAATCATCAACAAAAGCTTGAGCATCGTCTGCACTCAGTTGAAGATCTTGCCCTAATACTTCGTATGCAAAAGGTATATTGATGTTGTATTTATAATCTTCACAGTCACGCAAACGTTCTAGCAATCGCCACCAACGGCCATAGCCTTCAAAGCCATACTTACGTATCAGAGCAAGCAGCTTAGGGTTGTTTGCTGCATTGCTATCATGGCTAAACCAGTGACTTTCCTTTTTACTCATAGTTAATATTTTTTGTTGTTTTCATTTTGTGCAGATATTATCTGTCACGGTAGTGTTATTTAAGGTTTTTATTAATCGTTTTTACCTGTTTTGGTATAGTTGTTGTTTTATTCTATATAAATGTGTTTGCTATGGGAATGATGGGTTTGACAATTGGCTTTGTGTTTTACGTACTGTTATCGTACGTGTTCATAGTCAGTTGTGCATCTATCTGTTATGAGCTATCGCCCTATAGCAGAAGAAGAGGCGATGTTTCGCTGCCCGACTGGGAACGAAAAACACTTTATACCATTGCGGGGTATCCTCCGCTTTCTCTGCTTTTTCTAGTTGTGATGTATCTATCTCAAAGCGGCACAGCATTTATGGCTGCGGCAGATTTTTTCACATGGTTTACCATCGCTCATCTCATCATTAGTGTTATTGGTATTGTATGTGCTCGCTACTTGCGCAAACGCAACAACCGTAACAACTTTTACTACGTATCTGACATGCTAGTAGGCTGTGTATATGCAATAGTGCTTATAGGCATTGTGTTTGTACAGCAATAAATCATATTATGAAACGTTGCACTTAGATGCTTCTATGGATAATTGCCATATCGATTGCGGTCATTTTAATGGCTATAGTGATACCTCTCGTACTACACGTATCACCATATAAATACAAGCATTTACCAAGTAACATAGCAGAACAAGCACTACTGTATTTCGTAGTAATATATCCTACATTTTACCTACTATTCTTCTTTTTTTACAGCAACAATTTCAGCTTACCAATTAGCAGTTTCAAAACGCTATCATCATTACTGTTCATCGTAGGGCATATCGTCATCAGCATTATGGCTGTAGCTATCAGCAAATTCTTTTCACGCTTTAGCAAATGGCATTTCGCTTTATTGCTACTCAACACACTCTGTAGCATTGCTTACACTTTACTGCTAGCACTTGTACTACTCGATGGATTAATAGCCAACTAAAAACTCTTTTACTTCTAAAATCACAAAACCATATTTAGAGGTGCATCATTTACATCATCTCCATTACAACTCTTCGGGCAATAGAATATATCCTTTTATGTAAAACAACGCTAGTAAAACATCCAAAAGCCTCTCAACAAAACTTGCTAACTTTAGTTAACCTTTAAGCACAAAACATGGGATTTGGGAATGTTCTTTTTATGATGGTATTATTACCTCTTTTAATATTGGCCTTCTTATCATTTTTAGCCATCTTAGGAGACTTTAAAGATTACAAACATTCAAAAAGGTACAAAACGCTCATACCTTTATCTTTTCTGCCTGCATTGGTTTTACTAATACTATACATTGACGGGTTAAGAGATTTTGGGAACCAGCTATTTCAAAGCAGCGACGCTCTACTGGTCTATATAATATTCTATGCAGGGTCAGCATTTTCTGTTATTGCCACTATCGCTGCATACATCGCTGCACAAAAATACCCTAGCAATTATTTAAACGTGTTCTCAAACACTTTAAATTCTCTATTCTTTCTGCTCGTATCTGCCGCTCTTGCAGACCATCCTTTTTATATCATTTCAGCTATATTGTTACCTATACTTGTCTTTACTACAATTGCATTAGTAGTAGGCAACACCATCTTATCAAAATATAAAACTGTAGATGCTATATATAGCTATTTGTCTCTTATGCCATCTGTAATATTTCTGCCTGTTTTTAGTATGGCATTTAAATCAAGCGGCAAATCACTAAGAGACAACTACATATCACCTTCCTATCTTATACTAGCAGGCTGCATTTCTTTGTGTGGTATATTTCTAGCTCTTTTTATGACCAAAGAACACAAGGTCAATCGCTTAAACACCATCCTAAACTTAATACTAGCACTATACTTCTTCATCCTCTTCTCTGTTAAAAAATAACCTCTATACTATGGCCAGCTTTGCAGGAATGATTATTGTTATTATCGCGGTTTCGCTACTGGTATTTATTACAGGTAAGCTCATATACTCAATGTCGTACCTCAGCGATATACCTGTTACTAAAACACTCCCCACCTGGGAGATGATGAGCTATCGGGTGATTGCATTCTACCCATTGGTTTCTATGCTGCTCCTGCTATTCGCAGGACTTACATTTATGGAAGGCATAGTTATAAATACCAACTCACAAATGTTTTGGTTATTGATATTCTGTGCTGGCCATGTTGTGTTAGGTATAATATCGTTAAGCATATTACAATACCTAAGAAAACGAAAAGTGGTTTATGTTGCACTCATCGTACTCAACAGCATCGCAACTGCGTGCTATTTTTACACCAGCCTTTTTGCGTTATTTGAAGGCATCAAATAACGCTCATCCCATAACAATATTTCAAAGAGCTTTTTAAAGTTCCCCCACTGCAAAAAGCAGCAGAGGAACATAGTGTGCTTACTAACACATTAAATTAGTTTTCCATGGTGCAGGCTATAGGTTATAGTTCTGCCATTACTATGCTGCTATGCTATTGCGCAATGCATGCTTACGCTCGGTAAAGCATTCTTTCAGCTCTGGGTGTTGTTCTATACGGTCTTGATTATCGTTGTACAACACGAGCAACCCTTCTTCGTCATTACACTGTGCAACAGCTTTGGTTAACCCCTTATTGCTTAGAAAAAGCGACGTAGGGAATGCACCAACATTGTTTGTTGTTTGTTCTGTTTGCGATAGGTTAATTTCTTGTTCATGTTTAATAGTGTTTGCAGGTAGCTCTATTTCATCTAGCATACCTAAGCCCAACAGGTCTAACGTTGCTCTGCGTTTAGCTTTTGTTTCTGCTTTCATCATAGCATTGCACAGCGGCTCTCCTTTTAAGTGATGTATCGGCACAGCACCTATACTTTCTGTTTTTCTACCATCGGGAGTAGAGGCTTGCGCAGTTACTACATAACAACCACTTACAGTTTCACGTACTTTTATCTCATGGCTCACACGGTGCAGCTTGTTGAGTTGCTGCGCTCCACCTCTATGACAATACAATACTTCTCTACCATCAAGCTTCAATATTTTAAATGGCTGCGATATAGGATCTAACCCTAGCTTGTTGCACACTTGCTTGTAGTAGGCCACCTTCTGAGCAGGAGATAATTTTGAGGTATCACCATTCATAACAAGCGATGATAGTATGTCTTGCGACGCTCTAGCTTGCTCTCCCCTAAATGGCAATTCGATTTTTTTCTGATGTATTGTTTTCATAACGCTTTTGTTTTTTATTGATTGGTTTCAGATTCAGTCATTAATCGGTCTAGCATTATCTCCTCTTGCTCAGCTCTTCCCATGCATATTCCATATTGTAGCATGGCAAAAGCCAGTTCATTAGTGTTGTCAACACGTGCTGCAATGGCTACTATTGTTTTCAGGTCGTCTGCTTGGTGTGTAGTGTATTCATCGTTTATGATATTGTTCACTTCTTCTTCTCTAACAGTGTTTATGCCTAGTGCCATTGTAAATGTTGCTTCTGGTGATGGGTCTTTTATAGTAATCATTGTCTCCATAGCTAGGGTCGTGTTTTGTCTTTCAGTTCTGATATATTGCTGTAATACTTCTTTAAAAATTTGATAGGGCTATAGAGCTGCTTCATAGCAAATAGGGATGGTATCATGCACTTATTCTTAGTCCGTTTGGGGTAAGTGGCACATTGTTTATAGGGGCAGACTGTACTAATTGTATTCTATAGAATGCACGTCCTTCCAGTAGGCGAACATCATATCCCATTACTACCAACTCTGCTAGCTTGTTCATTGCTGCAAAACGTGTAGTAAATACTTTAGGGAAACCCTGTTCGTCCATCAGCAATTGCATATCATCATGCAAGCTGAAGTATGGCATATTGCGTAGCGATGCTAGCTTACGATCTACTTCTCGGTGTAGTCTTGTTTTTACCTCTACTGGTTGACTACTGTTATTAATGAAACGTCGCATCCACTCTAAAGCATCGGCGTTGTAATAGCTGTCTATCCATCTTGTAACGTGCTGATAAAAGAAATTCTGTTTCATATCTATAGTATTTATTTACTGTTTTTGTATAAGACATATGTTGTTGTACATACATCATTTTTGTTAAGTGTTATACAGGTAACCTAGATTTTTATTATCTTTGGCATGTGTTTTTTATTTTTTGTTTTGAAACGCCCGCTTGTGTCTACAGTGGGCATTTTTTTTGCCCTGTCTGAAACCCTTATTCTATGTGGGTTGTGAGCAAATACAGTGGATAGTTCTATAGTCATTTTCTTAGTTTTTTATGGTTTAACAATTGTGCAGCCCTTTATTGCCTGCGGTTAGTGTTTTCTAGACACTCTTGTTGTTTTACTTTTCTTTTTATACATTTGTACAAACAACAAGTTACTTATTCGGCTTCTTTAGACAAATGTACACATTATGTACAAACGTCCAAAAACTTTTTAAAAAAATTTTTAACCTTAATACATTAGTATATGAGTAACATCCATGAAGGCGAAGCATTGCAAAATGCCGCACGTATGAGCAAGATGGGCGTACACGGTTTAGCCATAGCACTAAACGTACCACGCAGTACTTTGTACTACAACTTTCGTAAAACGAAGCTGGACGAAACCATGCGTTTGCGCTCTGCCAAAGCACTAGGTATCACTACCGCACAATTGTTTGGCGGTGCATATAACAACCCCGCAGAACATTTTGAAAACGACCGCACCACTGGCGACGAGCTACGTGTACAAAAAGTAATGGGCGTGAATAGAGAAGACGGACTACACTTTGTACCAATAATGGCACAAGCAGGATATAGCAAACACTACCTTGACCCTAAGTTTACCGAAGAGCTACAGGTAATGAACATACCTAACATGCCTTACCGTGGCGAAAGCTATCGTGTATTTGAAGTAAGTGGCGACAGTATGGAACCAACACTAAAGGAAGGCTTTCATGTAGTAGGCGAAGCGGTAGCTCCTGAATACTGGAACAGCACTGCACAGTTCTATATATATGTAGTAGTAACAGTAGATCGTATCATGGTGAAGCGACTATTCCGCAAAGACGAAACCCACTATGTGTGCATTAGTGACAACGAAGAGTTTTACCCTCAGTTTGTATTACCCAAAAATGAGATAAAAGAACTATGGCTAGTAAAACGTAAGATAGACTGGGAAATGCCACCACCAAAACGCTTTGAGATAAACGTATAAAACCAATATACAAGATGGCCAAAACCACCCTACTACTTTTTGTCATTCTGACACTTGTTGCATGCGACAAAGTAAATGAGGCAAGACAAGATTTAAACATGATAGACACAGAATACCGTTGCCAATGTATTGATAACATCAACGGCACTGTATATGTAGACACAAACCTATCTAGCAAGTATGAATTTGAAGCTTATGCAGACTGTCAAGAGTTAAGCAAAAAAGCCCCTGATTCTGTAGCAGGCTACAACATCACTTGCGATATCAAATAACACTTACAGGGTTAGTAAGTATCATACGCGGCGGGCTTTTGCTCGCCGTTTTTATTTACTTATAAAATAAAAAAAAGGGTAAGAAAATCAACGTGGTAAACACTCTACCATACGTGTAGAACATATTATAATTTCACACACACCATTCATTAACACAAAACCACACTAACATGAAAGCAATCGCTACGTTGATAGTCATACTCATCACCATTTCAAACGTCTCAGCTCAAGCGCCTATTCTTGGCTTAGACTACAAATCGAAAGACTACAAAAGCTTAGGATTAGCAAACTCTGAGAAAATATCAGACAATACTCACTACCTCATCACAGGCAAAGGAAAGAACCCGAACAGGTTCAAATCGCACGAGTTACAAAAAACTCTATACCGCCAGAAAACAATCGACGTACTACAATCTCTAGCTATACAAACCCTAGCACACAACACATATGTAAATACAGATTTTAGCAGCTTCATATTCGGCCCAGTACGCTTAGGTATAGGTGGATCTTTTAGCACAACTGGAGATACCACCGCAGACAATGCCATTAAAACGAATATCCAAAAACTACTCACCAATGGAGGAACAGTAAACTTCGACTTCACCTTACCTATATTTTTTATTAAAGACAAAGGTGATAGGATACACTACATGACACAGCTTGAAACTATATGGGGCTTCAATCCACAAATAGACGACTCTACAGGTACAACATCGCTCATATCAGACAATATGCTTTTCAATAATCAGACTGGCATACAGATGCAATTAACTATTAGCAGCAACAACCAAAAAGCAAGACTATCATTTGTTGTATCGTACGATTATGTTTGGGGCTCTGCACTAAACGAGCTTAAGTTTGCAGACTTTTCAGTAGCCAAAATACAAGCTGGCTTTATTATAGACGATCTAATATCGATGCATATATCAGGGCCACTTTTCAGCTCGGCGCAAAGAGTTCAGCGAACTCCTTTTTCAATGACAATACAATTCTCGCCATCGCAAGTAGCTAAGAAAATTAACGCTGCACCATAAACACAAAAACACCCTACACTCCATAAAAAAATAAAACAACGTGGCGAGCAACATGCTCGCCATTTGTGTGTCATAGAACAGTCTATATGCAAGCACGAAAGTCACCAACATGTCAAGAAAAAATAAGCTGACAAACAGATGAGAAACGCGACTCATCAGCTCTATATATTCATGTTCACTTTTAAAACACAAATTTATTTAATCATGAAAAAGCTCATTACAACAGTTGCGATTTTCACGCTATTACCACTCCTTTCTTTTGCCCAAAGATATGTGGACTTAGATGTTACTCTAGTATCACCAACCGACAATTATGTACACAAAAAAGGAAGCGACCTTCCTGTAAAAATGATTATTAAAAACAATGGCAATGATGCGCTGAAAAACTCAGACTCTATATCTATTCGTTTCATAGATCAACACAGCAACTTGCTTCTATTCAAAAAAAGCGGAAACGACTTAACCTGGAGAGTTGGCGTAAAAGCTAAACAGCTACAAAAAGGGGATACTATGCATATTAGCTACGTCGTAAAAGCAAACACAACAGCTGACTCAAACTTTTTCAATAATCGGATTTGCATAGATGCATACCCTTGCTCAGACAGCATCGGCAGTACGCTACAATCGTTCTCAAAAACAAATATGGATACAGTTTTCAATAACAACGAAAACTGCGTGAACATCACTACAGATGCAACCTCCGTAAAAAGCACTACGAACAACGAATACCAAGCTACCATTTACCCTAACCCCACAACAGAAAATACGACCATAAACATCAAACTAAAACAAGCACAAACAGCTCATGCCATCATTACAGACATGGCAGGAAAAACCATTTACGAGAGTCAATCAATACACTACCCTGCTGGAGCCAACAACATAACATTACCTACGAACCAACTACCAGCAGCTAATTACATTGTTATTCTAAAGAACAACAACGGAATGCCACTCTGGTCCGGGAAGATTACAAAACAATAATTGCATACACGGCGAGCATTTGCTCGTCGTTTTATTTATATTCATGCAAAATTTTCTTCATGAAGTTTAGCAGACTATTAATAATAGCACTACTCCTATCTACACTGGCAAATGCACAAAACAGCTTTACCAACCAAATGCAAGGATGGACCATTACGCTACCTATTTCATGGACTAAAATCATGGAGTTTCATCCCCAACAAGCAAAAGGGAATGCTGACAAATCAACACAAATCGAAAGCGTTTCTTTCAATAAAGAAGGGAACACATTGGCACTAACAACACAGCCCCAAAACGCTAGCACCGAAATAGAAGCCAAGGAAATAAAAAACACTTTGCTAAAAAAGTTCAAAACACTAGGCTTTACAATACAAGAAAATAAAACAACAGAAACCATACACAACAAAAAGTTCATCAAATACGCACTCACACTCAACAATGGCAGTGTTTCCTATAAAGCCTACTACTACTTTTGGGGCAATAGCAAAACCTTACTTTACGCAAACATAGTTTACGTTGACAACAACAACCTAAACGAGGCTTTAATAGCGTTTAAAAAAGCCGTATCAGAAATAAAATAAAGACCTTCCAATTTGCAACACGAGCGAATGCTCATCATTATCTATTAATAAAATATTCAGATGACCAAAGCAATATTCATAATACTCCTTAGCATTACACTCTACTCTTGCAGTGATGGCGAACAGTTCAAATGCGTTTGCATAGACGAAGGCAATAACAACGAACAAATAGCCACATATGACATCACAACAGATACCGAAAAATCAGCATCGTTCGAGTGTACACAAAAGGGGTTAAAGTTCAGCAATAGCCAAGAGTTCAAGAAAGCCACATGTTCTTTAGAGTAAAATCACCCTCACGTAACATTTAAGACACATTGAGGTAACATTAACAACACATTTACGTAACATAAACTTAACATTAGGGTAATATTGGCGTAACATTTCGTATATTCGTATAAGAATACATGATTCGCTTCGCTTATATATCGCTCATAATGTGCTTATTATCAACTATTTCTGTTGCTAATGGCACTGACTCTCTTACTTGGGAGCGTATGGCACCTGTTGAGCAAATGGGAGAACACGGATTACACAAAGTAAAAACTCACTTCTTCGATGCTAACCCACGCCAACAAACTGAGGCGGAAGTAGTAAAACTTCAACAAATACACGATTCGTTAGCCAAAATAACTATCGGAAAGGTCTTCATGAGAGAAGTTCCTAGTCAACACGGCTTAGGTAGCGACACATGGTACTGGTGGACGGTTAAGGAGCATGACAAAACATATTTACTATGTTATGTTACAGGTTCTAATGCTGCTGGCAGTTCTGAAGAAACATACTACGAGGTAACTTTTAAAGACGGTAGTAAGGTAAAATGGGCAGAACCGCACACAAGCCCATATAGCTTCAATCATATGTTTGTATTAGTGAGTGGTAGTGTACAAGCTGTTGGTGCCGATAGAAAGCAATTAACTACAGTGGAAGCAACTGCAACACTGCAGCAAAAAATGCTAACAACACCAATACACTATATCACTAAATATAGTGGC